>JACXGI010000562.1:91990-113728 GCA_016801175.1 Esox masquinongy
AAAAAAACACAAAATTACGCGCTTAGATGTGTTTCCTATGTAAGACACCAAGGTTATTCGATTACTATTAAAAGCATTGTGATAGCGATAACATTCTAATTTGGCAGTGTTATAATGAACACTGCTGCGTCACGCATCGACGCTCCCCACCCTAGAAGTCAGCCAAGACCGCTTGTGATTCAGTCCCTCCTCGCGCACTTACGCGTAGCCTACCAGTGAATGGAATTGACCCCGCGCGAATATTTTTGACATTCTGGGAATCTTAGCATCACTTAACATACATTTGTGGATATTTTAAACACTGGGTAGCATTTCTTTCATCGAGATACTGAAGGTGAGTAATGCGTTACTGACTTGATGTTTACAGACTGTTATACCTCTGGCACAGGCGATCAATCTGTCTGTCGAGATTGTACTTGACTCGTGTCACACTTCAAAATGTATACCTGTAGCCTAGTATAGTATGAGCTGTTCTGTACTGTTTGTGACTACTTTAGATACTTTGTTTAACAAGGATCAAGGGTCAAATGTAGTAAAATGACTTTTGCCATAATTGTAGATCTAAATGAAGGAGTAACTTTAAATATCTTTACGATTTTTACGAGTTAATGTGATGAAATTTAGGTGGAATGCGAGTTGTCCTGCATTATTACATTTTCTATTGATAGACTCTGAATCACTGGGTTGTGTGACCTTGAGTGCTGTAGCATACAGTTTAACCATTAATTGTAAGATATTCGCTCAGTTGAAGAGGAAATTGTGGAGATTATATTTTTCTCTGTGTTTTAGTTTAAAATTACAAGCGGACAAAGACTGATAATCTTTCAAGTTTGTACGTCTTAGATTTGGCGGAATTCAGATGTTAACACGCTGATTTACTCAAGTAGATGACTAACACTAAGTTTTAATATTAAAAGTATTAGCTAGTCCACATAGGAAATGTGTGGGTTTAGAGTAGGGGGATAGTACAGTGTTTAAAGTGGGTATACAAGTTACTGATAGACGAACCAGAGAGAAAGTTTCAGTGGGGTGTATCATAGCCACACGGTCACTTATGGTGGTAGTACAGTAAATATCTTACAAATGTCACCATTAAGAACAAATTCTTAATTACAATAACGGCCTGATAAGAGGCAAAAAAAGCATCCAGCAGGGAATGGGTATTGGGATTAAATAAAAAGAAACCGACAACAAATAAAAAAGACACATGGCACGAAACCAACAAAAATTAACATTGGACACCAATTACACACAGACACCACTAAACTACAAATGAAAAATGCAAATCACACAGCATGACAACAACAAATAATATAAAAAAACAAATACAGCAGGGCACAAATATATATATTTTTGAGACCACCAATTTTGTATCTGAAATGCAGCACCTGGCTCTTTTCCACAAAAAGTGTTTTGAGCTGAAAATGTTGCCTGACCCACCTGGCTAATCATTTAAGTGCATGGCTTTTAAACTGAAGCCTTTCACAGATATAGTTATTTATCGCCCTCCTGCAGTCTCATTCATAACTGAGTTTTCGGAGCTACTGACATTACTGTGTCCTATTCTATCCAATGTTGTTGTCCTTGGTGATTTCAACATTCACGTTGATTCATCAAAATGTTCCTTTGCCACTGACTTCCTGAACCTGCTGGACTGTCTTAACCTGAGACAGCATGTCAATGTCCCCACACACAATCGTGGATATACACTTAACATCGTCATCACTGGAGAAGTCCCGTCATCAGACCTGGATGTACATGTGTTAGGTGTCTCTGACCATAGGGTTGTGACATTGTCTGTCATTTCTCCTGCACTTCAGCTCCTGCCCTATGCGGACTATTAAATTCAGACACATCAAGTCCCTTGACACGCCTGTCTTCCAGGAGTCACTACAGCCTGCCCTACTATCTGTCTGTCACAAGTCCACCGCTGATTAGATGGTTGACCTGTATAACAGCACAGTGAGTAACACTCTCATGCCCCCATAAAAATTCTTGCCCCTATAAAATCCCGTCAAGCGTCACTCCAACGGTCTTCCTCGTGGTTCACAGAGGAGCTGCACAGCATGAATACACATGGCCGCTAGATAGAACGTCCGTGGGGAAGCACTGGCTTCACTGTCCGACTGCTGGCCTACAAACCAGAATTGTTATTTTAAAGCTTTAAAAGCAGCCCGCTCTAGTTCCTAATCTTCTTTGATTGAGAATGGCAAAGATAATCCCAGGACATTATTTAACACTACCAGTTGCCTCCTCCAAACTACAGACACTGGCCCTCCCAATGCAACCACAGAACAGTGCAATACATTTCCTGACTTCTTGAAGAATAGAATCAACAACAATAGAGAGAACATTCTATCCTGTAATCTTAATCCCCCTCAGTCTCCTTCCCAACCACCCAGATCTGCTTCTTTTCTAAGTGACTTTGCTCTGGTTACACCTGCTACTGTTCTGGCCCTCTTGACCCTATTCCAACATCACAATTCAAAAAATGATCACCCCCTCTCATTGATTTTGTTACTCAATTGTTCAACAAGTCCCTGCACACTGGGCAGGTACCGTCACTTTTCAAGATGGCAGCCATCACCCCTTTGCTCAAGAGACCATACCCTAACCCAGACATCCTTTCCAATTATAGGCCTATTTCCAAACTCCCATTCTTATCTAAAGTCAGCTTCACTCCCTTAAACACGTTCAACTCTTACCTCTCTTACTGCAAGCAGTATGTTTCTCTCTGTGAGGCAAGATCAGAGGAGTTCACATTAACCTGTGGTGTCCCACAAGGGTCGGTTCTAAACCTATTCTCTTCCTGCTATACATGCTCCCACTTGGCCCGATCTTTAGACATCACGGTGTTCAATTCCACTGCTACAAAGATGACACGTGTACATTAAAACCAAACTTGACACAACATCTGCCATGTCAAACCTGTCCAACTGACTTACCAGCTGAGGTAAAACGTTGGATGCAGAACAATTTCCACCAACTCAATAGCAGCAAGACAGGGGCAATGCTTATAGGCACTCCACAGCAAATCACCAACTCCTACAGTATGTGCCCTGCCACTGATGGTCACATCACTCCCTTCTCCTCAGTCATCACCAATCTGGGTGTGAAATTTGGCCCTGCTCTCTCTTTTAAGGCCCACACTAGACATGTCTGTAAAACATAATTTTTTCACCTTAAGAACATTTCTTGCCAAAGACGTTCTCTCACCTTTTCTGATGCAGAAAAGCTTATCCATTCATTTGTTTTCTCCAGAATTGATTATGAGAATGCAGTACTAGGGGGCCTGCCAGCAAATTCAATTCATAAAATACAGCTCATTCAAAACAGGGTTGCAAGGATCCTAACACAATCACATAAGTCTGCCCATATCACACCTCTCCTTGCTGACCTACATTGGCTTCCTGTCCCTCAAAGAATTGACTTTAAAATGATCCTTTTAGTCTGTAAAGCTATCAATACCATCGGACCTGCCTACTTATCTGACCTGCTCTCCCCCCATGAACCTCCACTCCCTCTACGGTCCAGTAACGCCCAACAGCTCAATGAACCAAGAATCCGGCTCTGAAAAATGGGAGACCATGCCTTTTCCTACATCAGACCTGACCACTGGAACTCCCTTCCTGACAGCCTCAGGGATACACAGACAGTTATGACTTTTAGAGCAGGCCTTAAAACACACATTAACAGTATTATCAGTTGGCCTACCCTTCTCTTTAATCAAATTATACTGTACATTATTATACAGCTCCGGAATATATTAAGAGACCACTGCACCTTTTTCTTTCCTTTCCAAAAAAGTTGAAAAGGAAGGTTTTGAGTGAGGAACAGAAGGGCAAAAATTAAGAGACCACAGCAAATTGAACGCTTCTGTTCCTCACTCAAAACTTTCCTTTTCAACTTTTTTGGAAAGGAAATGAAAAGGTGCAGTGGTCTCTTAATTTTTTCCGGAGCTGTATAATAAAATGTATTATAATTTTAGTTTACTGTATTATCATTATAGTTTTACTGCACTTTAAAATGCAATAAATTATTATTATTAAAAACAGCAATGTACCTTTCACTGCCATGGTATTTGTAGCCTTGTACAAATATCAGCAAACCATCCACTGGGGCATTGGAATTTAATATTTACATTTGAGGGAAGGGTGCCACCTATTGGCACTCAAACACCACTTTCAGCTGCATCCAGAGACCAACCGGCCGTGACCCTACCTAGCTTCAAAGGCAAACCAGCAGCAGAATGCAGGGTGCTATGTTGCTGCTGGTTAAGTGCTTATAATTTGCAACATGTTTCAAAGCAACATCACAGCAAGGCAAAACTGGCACATTGATTTTATACATATGTGTCTGTGATTTGCAATCTCAGTGGAAGTTGCAAATAGGCTACATACAATGAAAATATTTCCAGGCTCTATGCGCTAGCGATCATATTGTAACAAACCCGGGTTTTCACCGGGTGCAGACTAATGTTGTTTCTGTTAGCCCTCCAAAAGATAACCTTATTTGCATTTTGTGGGTGAAAGACGTTTTTGGAAATTACAGAGGGATTTCGCTTGGCCCAGTATACCATTGTTCATCTTCACCTTGAGAAGTACAGTATCTCACAAAAGTGAGTACACCCCTCATATTTTTGCAAATATTTGATTATATCTTTTCATGTGACAACACTGAGGAAATGACACTTTGCTAAAATGTAAAGTAGTGAGTGTACAGCTTGTATAACAGTGTAAATTTGCTGTCCCCTCAAAATAACTCAACACACAGCCATTAATGTCTAAACTGCTGGGAACAAAAGTGAGTACACCCCTAAGTGAAAATGTCCAAATTGGGCCCAATTAGCCATTTTCCCTCCCCGGTGTCATGTGACTCGTTAGTGTTACAAGGTTTTAGGTGTGAATGGGGAGCAGGTGTGTTAAATTTGGTGTTATCGCTCTCACACTCCCTCATACTGGTCACTGGAAGTTCAACATGGCACCTCATGGCAAAGAACTCTCTGAGGATCTGAAAAAAAGAATTGTTGCTCTACATAAAGATGGCCTAGGCTATAAGAAGATTGCCAAGACCTTGAAACTGAGCTGCAGCACGGTGGCCAAGACCATACAGCGGTTTAACAGGACACGTTCCACTCAGAACAGGCCTCGCCATGGTCGACCAAAGAAGTTGAGTGCACGTGCTCAGCGTCATATCCAGAGGCTGTCTTTGGGAAATAGACGTATGAGTGCTGCCAGCATTGCTGCAGAGGTTGAAGGGGTGGGGGGTCAGCCAGTCAGTGCTCAGACAGTGCGCAGAAAGTTGCCCTAGAGTTTATCATATTTGTATATCCCCAACTATCTTGGGGTAAGCTGACGGATGTTATGTCTGGACGTACAGGAAACGTACCCCCAGATTAATGGTTTTATAAAACGTAATAATTGTACTATTATTAGAAGTTGAAACACTTATAACAATAACTTGACACCACAACTAAACAAAATTAATAGTATTAATCTCCACCAGATGTGGTGATGACAAATAACTATATACATTTAGGGACAGGATAAAACATGCATTAACATTCACAGACATTGAGATGTCTAGCAGACATTGAGATGTTTCTAGCACATTTCACTTGAAGATAAACCTATGCAATCAATTCTTTTTTATTTTAAACCATTTGTGTTTGTTTTTACTTTGGACTTTTTGTGTTTAACAGTGGCAAAAACCCTTAAATCAGTTTTGATTTCAAGTTGTAACACAATAACATGTGGAAGGTGAATACTTTTGAGAGCTACTGTATCATTCTGTATATGTGTCAAGTTCGAAATCAGATGTAAACAAAATATCTTATCATTAGGCCCTGCATGCCTATCCATTTCTTTGTTTGAAATATTTACAAAAAATACAACAACAAACTCAGACTGGCTGTTGTTTATGGCAACTGAATCAAGTCTGAAATGATCAGTCAGGCATTTATGTAAACACAGTGTCTGATTGTAAATGGAATCCAGCTACATTTCTGAGTACCGTTAAAAGCCTGAAACACTGTAGTTCTGTGTCTTTGCCACAATAAATTATTTCAGCCACTGGTTCCATTACTGATAAAGATGCTGTTACTTGTGCATTTAATCAACGCTTCATTTCTACTGGCTATCTATTTGAAAGAACATCTGTTGTTCTTGACACAGGGTCTGTCAGAAAACTATGGCCAATTGTTTTGTTTTCTTTATTTTACAGTAAATGAAGTCCTCAAACCTTGGCTAGCTATAGATACAATTAAGTCCACTGGGGCAGGTAATCTGGAGGTAATCTGGTTTACGTGCGTGTAGCACCATTTATTGCTCACTCAGTGACCCATATTTTTAATTTCACTCTAATCTCTGGAATCATTACAAAAGTATGGAAAGCTGCTTATGTTATTCAAGCTATTTTGGCCAAAGAGGTCAAATTTGAATTTGTTAAAGTACATAAAGGTCTACCCCAGGGGTTGAGTTTAGGTCCTCTGTTGTTCACACTGTAGTAAATGATATTGATGACACTGTGAAAAATGTAAACATACATTTTTCTGTTGTACTGTGCTGTATTCCACCGGACCATCTTTGAACCAACCCTATGTCTACTTACAATCTGTCGAAGCATTACAGAAGTCCCTATTAGATCTTTAATTAGTGCTGAATGCAAATAAAATAAAATACATGACATTCTCAAGGTGTTAATACTCAGATTTGATTAATCTTCAAATTCTCTTAAATGATTGCATGCATTATGAAATAGTATTTTAATAATTTATTTTGGGGGGGAAGTGGGATTTCAGCTTTTGCTAGTAGAGACTGCATTGTTGCACAGTTGTTTGAAGAGGCCACTGGATGGCCTAATTAGCCCTTACACCTTGATAATAAGATCATTTTACATTTTCACTCCCTAAGCTTTGGGACTTGTGCATGCATTTGAAGGGATGAGGGTGGAGGGGTTATTATGTTATTATGTGATTCATTCAGAGCCTCTCTCATACTAAATGATTTCCTCCATTGTGTTTGGGGTTAACTCTCAGAAAGACCGGGAGACAACAATTAGGGGATTTACAGGAAAAGTCTTCCTGAAAGTTAAGCTTGCAGGTCAGGAAAATGAGGTAGGACAATTAGTAACATTTGGAATGTCAAAAGGGAAGCAGGGGCCTTATCCTATTCCAGGACAGCTGACGGAGGAATTATTCCAGATAGTTAAAACCAGTTCAAACTGCTACCTCCTCTCCTCTTCATGAAAGAAATAAGTTAGGGCATTGGATGTGACCAGGAAGGACACATTTAATGTCACTGCCTGGTATAATGCCTCAAAATCTGAATGGAAACATGCAGTATATTTAAATCCAAATAGTTTTTAGTAGTTACCTTCTCTCCCGGTAATCCCAAGCACCTTGTTAAGCAAGAAGCACATGATTTTATAGGAAATGAACCATTTTTTGGGGTAGAACAGTAATACCTTGAAATAGTTAAGTGACAGATTGCCTTCCTGTTATTCTTTCATAGGACCAAAGCCCAAGTCTGAAACCCTGTGCTCACTCTCTTCTCAACCTCTTGCACCTAGTATCCAGCCCCTCTACTTTGTAACCTTGAATACATTTTGCATGCCCCTCTCCCTGTCTCTCTGTCTCCCTCTCTCCCTGTCTCTCTGTCTCCCTATCTCTGTCTCTCCGTCTCCCTCTCCCTGTCTCCCTCTCCCTGTCTCCTTGTCTCTCTTTCCACCCCTCTCCCAGCTCCCCCCTCAACATCCCTGATGCCTAAGAACAGTAAGGTGTCGCAGCATGAGCACACCACTGAGCATGTCACAGAGTCGGTGGCCGACCTGCTCACTCACCAAGAGCCCATCGACTACAACAGCAGCTCTCTGAATGATGGAGGCATCCCCGGGAAGAAGATAGTTCTCAACACCCCCGTGAACGACGGCCGTCCTGCCTGGAACAGCAAGTTGCAGTATATTCTGGCCCAGGTGGGCTTCTCTGTGGGGCTAGGAAATGTCTGGCGTTTCCCTTACCTGTGCCAAAAGAATGGAGGAGGTAAGTGTGCCACCCTTATCTGAATGAGAATTGTATATACCAAATAACGTATGCCCACAAAATATAGGATTAGAATTAGAGTGCCGCCCATAAGTATTTGCACAGTGATGCACATTTTTTTTTGTCTCTGCTCCAGAACTTTAGATTTGAAATTATATTATGACGATGGGTACCTTGCATAAAGTACCTTGCATTGGAGTTGGTTGCCGGTGTCTGACAACATGATGACCAACGAAGTTTCAATGCAAGTCAGGTTGGCCATCATTATGCAGATAAATCAGATTAAATCGATCAGAGACATAGCCAAAACATTGTGCTAAAATCAACTGTTTGGTATATTACCAAACAGGAAGATCTTTACAGTGGGCGACCAAAGCATGCTCACCATAATAAATGTTTTAAAAAAGAACTGCCCAACATATCAGGAACATTCTTCGAGAGGTAGGCATGGATTCATCAGCCACTAACATTCGCAGAAGGGTTCACAAGCCAAAATACAGAGGCTGGACTGTAAAGGTGCAAAAACACTACTTAGCCTCAAAAACAGGATGGCCTAAAAAGTACCAAAGGGAGCCTGCAGGGTTCTAGAAAAATATATTGTGGACAGATGAGACACACATTAACATGTACCTGAGTGACTGCAAGTGGGTTGTCTAGAGAGAAAATAAGTAACTGGTATTCCAACTTATCTGTAAAATAAGGTTGAGGGGCGTCATGTTTTAGGCGTCATGTTTTGGGCGTCATGTTTTGGGCGTCATGTTTTAGGCGTCATGTTTTGGGCGTCGTGTTTTAGGCGTCATGTTTTGGGTGTTGTGTTTTAGGCGTCATGTTTTGGGTGTCGTGTTTTAGGCATCGTGTTTTGGGTGTCGTGTTTTAGGCGTCGTGTTTTGGGCGTCGTGTTTTAGGCGTCGTGTTTTGGGCGTCATGTTTTGGGCGTCATGTTTTAGGCGTCATGTTTTGGGCGTCGTGTTTTAGGCATCATGTTTTGGGCGTTGTGTTTTAGGCGTCATGTTTTGGGTGTCGTGTTTTAGGCGTTGTGTTTTGGGTGTCGTGTTTTAGGCGTCGTGTTTTGGCCGTCGTGTTTTAGGCGTCGTGTTTTGGGCATCATGTTTTGGGCGTCATGTTTTGGGCGTCGTGTTTTGGGCGTCGTGTTTTGGGCGTCATGTTTTAGGCGTCATGTTTTAGGCGTCGTGTTTTGGGCGTCATGTTTTAGGCATCATGTTTTGGGCGTCATGTTTTGGGCATCTTTGGCTGCTACTGGAACTGGCTCACTTGTCTTCACTGGTGAAGTTACTGCTAACGGCAGAGTTCTGAGGTATGCAGAAACATCTTGTCTCTTCAGATACAACCAAGTGCCTCAAAACTAATTGGCCGGCACTTCACATTGGAACAGGACAATGACCCCAAACAAACCGCTAAAGCAACCATGGAGTTGCTCCGGGCTTAAAAGGTTTTCATTAGCTGAAGACAAGACTGAAGGCAAAATGCCCTGAAACAAACAGGAACTGTAGATGGCTGTAGTAACGGCCTGGCAGAGCATCACCCGAAAAGATACCCAGTGTCTGGCGATGTCTATGGGTTACAGACTTTGGGTAGTCATCAAATGCCAAGGATTTGCAACCAAGTACTATGATAGGATATACATTTTCCAGTTACTTTTGGTCTCCTAAAATGGGGGAGGGCTATGTGTAAAAAGGGTTTTTATTCCTACATGGTTCACAATCTATGGAGGTAAATAGTGTCAAATTAAAGCCGACAGTCTGCCATTTAAGTCATTGTTTATTGTTTTGTTCCAAATCCAATGTTCTGAGCTAAAACAATAAAACGTGTGTCTGTGTCCAAATACATATGGACATCACAGTACTTTCTGCAGCTGCGTCAATAGCTGAGCAGTGACCCATGTAGCCGGCCAATATCTGATGCATTTGATGTAATCTGGTGGCCGGGCAAACTTGCTAGGTCATTTGCTCTTGTTCTTCCTGTCTGCTTGTCTGATGAATATTCCAGTGGTGGCCACTCACATGGCAGTTCAGTGAGCCAGACTGTAGACATGACAGATACACTGGCCTGCTATCACTGTCCAACCGACTGTCAAGAGAGAAGCATAGCTCCACAAATGTCATTCTAAATATAGTTGTGCAATCGATTATTACTGGCACTAGGGTCAGTCAGGGCTCAACTGATACTCTGATGGACATGAAATGTATATGCCCCATTACCCATTAAAGGGAAAGTTCACCCATTGTTACATGTGGCTTTATTTTCACAATTTATGTACTTTTTGGTGATGCTGTAACTATTTATTGATATTTTTTTGTTAAAGGGAAACATTTTTGTCTGATTAACATGGCCACTTCAATAAAATTTATAAAATGCTACTAAACACAAACCAAGTTATATGATGTCAGAATACTATTATTCCTTTTTGTCTCTTTATACTGGAAATTAATGTTGAGTTGTTGATATATCATGAATTGGTTTGTAGACTTTTATAACTTGCTTAGACACATTTTTTGTTTTGCAATGTAGGTAGTTAGTGGTAGGTGATGACTCAAAACATGACATAACATGGCAACCAATTCTCTTTAACAAAACAAAATTTCGAAAGATTACTCAGAAATAAGCAAATAACTGCAAAGTAAGAGAGTGGGTGGCTGTTCTGTTTGCTTACAGTGCCTTTGGGAATTATTAGTAAAGATGAGCAAAAGAGTATATGAACATTTTCTATTGTTGCTTATGAGCTTGATCTTACACTCAAAATACAGTATAACAGAAATCTAACGTTTAAAGATGCATTACAGGATTTTCACTTTACTAATATTCAAATAAAAAACTCTTAATCAAGAAGTACATATTTTTCTCAAAATTACTATTATTGGCAACCCTTGGAATTGTTATGAACTAAATCTGATAGAATTAGCTGCCTATTTATAGTGTGTTATTTTCAAGTTCATCTAAGTCATTGGGAACTAAGTTGGAATCCATAATGTCCTGTATCACCGGGGTATAAATATGAGGTGCATAGTTAAGTATTTTTGGAATAAGATAAAGACAGTGGACTGAAAGCAAGATATTTCATTTACATGAGAATGGAAGATTTTAGGGCAGTAGTTTACACAATAGACAAGCTGTAACCCAGAGCCTGTATTACATGTTACACTATACAAGAGGGATTTAGTTTTATCCATGTTATCACTCACATTACCATCTACCCCACTATCCCTCACATCCCTGAGACAGCCCCCTGCCTCTGGCTCAGACTCACTCTGCTGAATTAGTCAAATAAACCAGTTTGATAAACACTGCTAACATCCCTACACTTCAGATCTATTCATCCAACTGTGGTCTCATACGGAAACCTGCATAGCTCTTTATTTTGCAATATGATGATTAAAACAATGCATTCAATATATTATATTGACATGAATATAACAGATTTTTGTCCAGTCCCTGGCCCCTGGCTCATTTCTCAGACAGTCCCTGGCCCCTGGCTCATTTCTCAGACAGTCCCTGGCCTCTGGTTCAGACTCACTCTGCTGAATTAAAAACAAGACAGTCAAACACAGTGGACATTTCATCAACAGGTCATATATTCATCCACGCATCTGCTGTACGTACTAATGTGACCCACTACCTTGTCAATTATGCCTATTGTCTCCAGCAACTTTCTTTTTAAACAACCTTTTAAACGACCTTCCAAATGTCTGCTGCTGTCTTTCTCTTACTCGTGATTGATAACGTATTAATGCTAGCTGTCATGCACTGACTGCATAATGTACATTAAAAATGGATGGGAGAAAGAACAAATGGCACAGCTATTTAAGATAACTTGTTAGTTAGCTATTGTTTGGATAGTATCTAGATTGTAGTGAGTAAATCTGACTGAAAGTCATCAGTAGCATTCATAAACACACTGCACATAATATTAATGAAATTGGTGAAGTAATGTTGAATTAAAAAAATAATATACTGCACAGTAAGCTAGGTAGGTAGCCAACTAGGTAGTGTGGGAGAAATTGTACCTAGCCTCTCAATAAGAATCATTTCCATATGTTAAATGTCTTAACTTCCATAGGTTAAAATTACAATGATAGATCCTGTATAAGCAGGAGGGTTCAGGTAATTCTTTGCATGCGGACTCTCTCCATGCAGCATGTTAAAACTTATTAAATGACTCAGGTATACTTTGTAAATTAAGGTGTCTTTGTATTATTAATCTATCAATATCTATGTGAAATTCCTGAGTTAGCTAGCTGAGTTTGCCAGCGTTTTGTAACCCAATTTAGAGAACAAGAAAGTACAACAACAAGCTTGCTCTAATTATCAGCTGGGATGGATAGGACTGACTTGTATAGGACTGGATTTTCAGCTGTCAGAGTTACATCTGCGTTGGATAACTAAGTTTTAGGCTGGCTACTGTAGGCTGGCTACTGTTTAGGCTGGCTACTGTAACACATTGCGTAGCATTATGCAATCTAGCTGATAAGTCAAGATGCAAGTGCCAATTAGCTACTTAGGATCTTACTGAAAAAGTTACCAAGATAGTTAGCCAGCTAAGGAGTTAGGTAAGAGGAAGGTGATCCTCGTTTACAGGGTTATTTTTCTCACCTATAATAGGTTACATGTGTCTACAGGTTAGCCTACATATTGCCACTCAGCTGGGTTTGAAAATAGAAAAGTTTACAAGTCCATCTCCTATTAGCACATTCTGCAGTATTATTAAGATGTTTGCGGCCCATGGAACTGTGGTCAACCCCTCAGGACATGGCTGCTTGAAGGGGCTCGATCTCAGATGTTGTCAAATGTTGGTTCAAATGGTTGAGAAAGCTCCTAGCACAAATGATGAAAATCTACAAACTGACCTGAAGAACACTGGAAGACGTGTTTCAGCTCACAACATCTGCCCATACTGTACACTTAACAAAGAAGGGTTAAATGGTAGGAAGCCCAGGAAGACAACACTGCTGAAAGAGAGACACGAAAGTCTAAATCTTTATTGGGGAAATGTCCTTTGGACTGATAAAGAAAAATTAGAGCTCTTCTGCAAACATGTTATTGTTATGTTGAGTTATGACCAAATTAGGAATTCAAAGAAAAAAACACCCTACCTAGCATTAAGTTTGGCTGAGGTTTGATATATCTTTGGGTTGCTTTGCTATCTCTGGTACTGTGGCACTTGAACATGTGAAAGGTATCATGAAATCAGCTTATTATCATTGAGTAAAATATATTTACTCTTACTGGGCCGTGTGGGTGTCCCAACAAGCTATCTTTTAAAATGTATTTATTTAACCTTTATTTATGAAGGGAAGTCAAGAGACCAAGGTTTAACTTGGTCAACTTTAGAGTTGAGCCCTGTATTAGAGTAATATAAAAGAAGATATATATATATATAGAGACAAAATCAATTAATAAAACACATGTATAGGAAGCACACACATTAAGAAAAGTTATTAGAGTTCAAAAGTGAAAAGGTGTATCAGACATTTGAACTGCTTTATATGCACCAATGCTTCTAACTTAAGTTTATCCTGCATGGCATACAGTGAATATGGGCCATGGTAGTCAAAAGCTGATTCTTATCCTTAATGCATTCATTGTAAGTGTGCAAAACTACTAAAATCTAATTGTGAAATGATCTGCTGAAGTTTTACTGATAGTGCTCCACTGTACAGTAGGAGTTACCATCCTAATGATGACGAAGGATCCCTGGAATAAGATTGGAAAACTTTGTCTTGCCTCATCACGCTCTAGTGATGTGAAGAACCAGAACAGCAATTGATGTGCTTCGTAAGAAACATGTCGACATTGACTATCCTGGGTTTGCTGGGAGTTGCTGCAAATAATCAGGGTCTTAATCACGAATTGGATATAGCAAAATTTTGGGGGAAAAATGGGATAAAATTAGAATAAAAACAAAAAATAGATATGATCATTGAAAGTAAGAATTATAACATGATCACTTTACCCCTTTCTCTCAGGTGCCTACCTGGTCCCGTACTTCATACTTCTCATCGTCATTGGCATCCCTCTCTTCTTCCTGGAGCTGGCAGTGGGTCAAAAGATAAGACGAGGGAGCATTGGGGTTTGGAACTACGTTTGCCCCCGCTTGGGCGGAATAGGGGTGTCCAGTCTCATGGTGAGTGACAGTGAGGATGATATTTCCTTACCAATAAAGCAATGCACTAATAGACCTGTGCCAAGAAGAACTACAGTTCTTGAATTTCTTACCAGGAGAAGCTACTTTATCCTGTAGACATCTGCCTATACACCAAATGCCCAAGCTTTTGCTAAATGGACACCCTGTTGACAATGCCAAATAATAATAATAATATTATCTTACATGCAACCAAAAAATCCTTATTATGATTAGTCATTAATAGGATAAGTCAAGTTACGGTAACTCATGAAATCAGTCTTTCATTTTTTTTGTTTTGCCAATGTCCTATTTGCTTAATTTTACATTTAGCAAAGGGGTTTAGTCCTTGAAGGAGAAATATTTATTCCATCTCATAATATATACAAATACTTGTTAGTGGTATCCAATGGGAAGCTAATCAATTACAACACTGACAACTTTGACCTAATTAAATCAGTGCAGTATCAAGTCAACTGGCTCTTCTGCTGCTACTGCTGATTAAAAGAGTAACCCAACAATTTGCCTCATGGGAGATGATAGTTAGTACATTAAGCAGATTAAGCCAATGAGTAATGTCCCGGGAGATTCTTCCTGAACTCAATGAATGCCAAGTCTGACAGTCATCCATAAGACCTTCCACGCATTTTGTGGAATTCTGGCTGAAGAACTAAAGGGTCTGATAAATGGACGTACTTTCTCTGAAAAGACTGTCTCTGTCTGTCTTCCATTCCAGGTGTGTGGCTTTGTGGGGCTCTACTACAATGTCATCATCGGCTGGAGCATCTTCTACTTCTTCCAGTCCTTCCAGTACCCACTGCCATGGGCGGAATGCCCTATCAGGAGGAATGGATCTTTAACCAGTGAGTGGATGCAAGAGTTGGGAAAGAGGAGAGATGTGGAGGGCAAGAGAATGGAGTCATAGAACTCTGCTGATGTGTTTGATAAAGCCCTAGCAGCAGTGTTGCCATGACTACTGTGGTTTATCACACCTTGTCACATAGACACATGAGCCAATCTCCTATAACGTGAAGCACCTTCCTCACCCAGGTAGTAGTTGACATATGGACAGTTTCTCCCATCCTGGGGCTAGTACTCAGTAGCTCCTTCAGTTACCTTTCGCCTTGTTGGTGGCTTCTCTGACCAGCGATTCCTTTCCTAGTTGATTGCTTGCGGTGGACAGCCTGCTTAAGGCAGAGTCATGTTGTGCGACTGTGTGTTCTGTAAAAAATTGGCTAACAGATTAAATTATGCTTCAGAAGATGTCAAAAGTCTAGGATATTATTCTTATCCCAACTCTGACTCTTTTTTCTGACTAGGAGCATTTCAAGATGACTAAAATGGTACTTCCTAATAAAAGGTCATTAATATTGGCAGTGTGAGGGTTAAATTAACTGGAGAACACAAAGGCCATGGTTATTTAGAGTGACTGCATACAATACTGTCACATAAACAGAGCGAGAGTGTACCAATATAATTTTGTAGCAGGCACGTTTCTTCTGCTGAACATCACCATCTGCCTGACATAAGCTGTCCATTCCTGTGTCTTTGTCGGTTTGTCTTTGTGTGTATGTGTCTGTGTGTGTGTTTATGTGTGCATGCCAGCAGACCTTGAGTGTTCATGTTGTGTGTATTTCCGAATCTGTAGGGCTGCTTTCTTCCCCAAACCTAGAGCCATGTATCCTTTCAAGGTTGAACTATAAAAGGTGAAAATATGAGCAGATAAAAATATCAAGTGTCCTGGATGACCCCCCCCCACCCACAACCCACTGCAGGTGTGGAGCCTGAGTGCGAGAAAAGCTCAGCCACCACCTACTTCTGGTACCGCCAGACCTTGAACACCACTAGCAGCATCGCAGACAGCGGCGGCCTGAACATCAAGATGACCCTGTCTCTCCTGGTGGCCTGGATCATAGTCTGCCTGGCTGTCATCAGAGGCATCGCGTCCTCTGGGAAGGTAGGGAGCGGTCTGCTGCTATGTAACAAACCAGCATTACATACCGACTCTTATTTTTCTCACCTGATCAGAAAACAGTAGCAACCACGTAGCACCAACAGACTTGGGAGAAGGGTTATTTAGGTGTAACATTGGTATAAAAAGCAATACATTAATGCTTCATGGCCGGAAGAAGATTCAGATGGACACAGTAAAAAAAAAAAAACGCTGACTAATGGGACAGTTGTTCCTAGATTCATATTTTGGTGAAATAGCACTTACCTTGAGTTGTTTTTGAAGGCCCTTGGAGTCATTTCTCACAATAAACCATTATTCACCTCTCTCCCAGCCTGGAATTAGCTTTATTTGCATTGTCCAAAATCATGAATTGAAAATGTGCATCCCACGCAACAAAAGCTGCATTGCAAGCGTAAAGGAACTAAGAAAAACTCTTCAAACTAAAATCAGTAATCGGTTACGCTAGAATCAACTTTTTTGACTGCATACTGACAAAACAGCTGGTGGAATCTGATAACTTCAAACAGGCACTATCTAAACTATTTTAGATAGTGGACTGATACCATTGTGGACTGATACCATTGTGAACAAAACTGACCGGTAAACATAGGAAGTATCAGGGGAACTCACAGTTTCAACTCATGAATTTTGACGATGCTGATAATGCTAATTCCAGGCTGGAAGAGGGTTGAATAATGGCTTGTTGTGAAAAATGACTCCATGGGCCATCACGAACAACTCAAGGTAAGTGTAATTTCACCCAAATATGAATCTAGGATGAACTATCCCTTTAAAGGGGGTTAAAAAACATGACAAAAGAATTGCACTGTAATGTTAGTCTTTAACTGAATTCCTACTGAACTGGAGTTCCTGAACTTCCCTCCTCAAGCATGTAAGGTGTAGTAGTTATACAGATAATGTGACTGTATGTTGTTTCCTGTGGTGTAACAGGTGATGTATTTCAGCTCTCTGTTCCCCTACGTGGTGCTCTTCTGTTTCCTGGTGAGAGGTTTGCTGTTGAAGGGTTCTGTCGATGGAATCGCACACATGTTTACTCCCAAGGTGATATTCACCTTCCAACGTTATATATATATACACACACACACACACACACACACACACACACACACACACACACACACACACACACACACACACACACACACACACACACACACACATAAAAGCCAGTGGCTCCACCAATGAAATGAAAATACATTTGTGATGATTAAAAGCAACTAGTTAATTGTTATGTGTTTCAGCTGGAGAAGATGCTGGAGCCCCAGGTGTGGAGGGAGGCAGCCACCCAGGTGTTCTTTGCCCTTGGCCTGGGCTTTGGTGGAGTCATTGCCTTCTCCAGCTACAACAAGATAGACAACAACTGCCACTTTGACGCTGTGCTTGTCTCCTTCATTAACTTCTTCACCTCCATCCTGGCCACTCTGGTGGTGTTCGCTGTGCTGGGCTTCAAGGCAAACCTTATGAACGAGAAGTGTGTCATAGAGTGAGTTCACATCCACTGCCCTAGCAGCCTTCCGGTATTGATAGTGGAGGGAATTCAGACAAATTCAGAGTAAGCCGACTGTCAGGCCCGCTCTATAATCAGATTCCTGACTCTTGCGATATGATTCATCTCATGGTCTAACTTGTTTCCCTATTGGATCTTCAGGAATGCAGAGAAGGTCCTTGGCTACTTGAACTCTAACGTGTTGAGTCATGACCTCATTCCGTCACACGTTAACTTCTCCAAGCTGTCTTCGGTAGACTACACTGAGATGTATGGCCTCATCAGGACAGTGAAGGAGGGCGGCTTTGACCAGCTGGGCCTGGACCCCTGTCTCCTTGAGGATGAACTTAACAAGGTGCATCTGTCTGGCTGGGCTCTGAGCTCAGTCTCACAAACAACTAGGTCTGCATATGATCCCTTTAACAAAATCAGACCAATGTACAGTAGGTTTGTTTTGTCATCCCTATACGTTGTAATTAACAGCAATCATCATAATTAATAAGTGTCAGATGAAACAACTACATACATAAGTAATACTTACAGTAGTGGCCAAAGATTTTGGCACCCTTGCACTTTCTTGAAGTAACTCACAATTGGTGAATTTCAACAATTTTTCTTAGACAAAGTAATCACACAAAACTTTTGTTTTTGATTCAGAACTTAACATGCCATTTTAATTCAGAAAATGTACAGAAATTTGACAAATGTATTGTCAATGCCACTCTTGTGTCTGAAGATCAGCTTGAATCTGTGTAGCAGTTGATCAAGTTGCTTTCTCCACCATTCCAACAATCCGTCGCTGCCATCGTCCATTTAGTTTTCACTTGTGACCACATCCATGGAGATTTGCTACAGTTGCATTCCCATTAAACGTCTTGATAACAATTTGTATTGTAGAAACGGGAACATCAAGGTCTCTGGAGATTTCCTTGTAGCCTTAAGATTGTCCAAGCTTGGCTACAATCTTGTGTCTGAACTCCTCAGACAATTCTCTGTTTTTTATTTTTTCTCTGTGGTCATTGCGGTACACACATTGACATCAAATAGAAGAACGAGTCCTTTTCCCTATTCAGACTGGTTGAATTGGTGATTTACACATTGCAGGTACCTTTAATTCACCTCCAAATGAATTCAATTCCAAGGTAAAGGTCAATCATCTACTTGAAAACAAAATATTTATAAGTGCTTCTAGAAGTAATTTCAGCCAATTAATTTTGATTTAATTGTTTAATTTTTTTGTAATTGTTATGCAAACAAAATAAATACATATGTGGAAAACAACAGTTTTCTGGAAGTAATGCTGCATTTTTTTTTAAAAACTCCATGGCTGCTCTTCAGAAATAATATAGTCAATCCAATGTGTGACTGTCTTATCTTCTTGAATTGAATAAAAAGTAGATTAATATAAATAAGTTATAAAGCTGAAACTCTATTATGAAAGGATAAGAAGTACTGTCTCTGATGTGTATTATACATTTAACCATACATTTATATAAATTTTTATACATTTAAGTATAAAAAATAAACTACATATAAATAAAAGATTTACAAAAAAAGGAAATAAAGAAACAATAAGTAAAGCGGCCATTGTAAATTAAAATAAGGAAACACACATAGGCACTTTTTAAACTTATAAACCAGCATTTTTTTAGATACTATGCAAACTTAATTTTAATCCAACATTATCTATCAATACCCCTCCATCCACCCCCCACCCCCAATAACTTACCCTGTACTCACTGGCTCTTACACTGCACTGGCTCTTACACTGTACTGGCTCTTACACTGTACTGGCTCTTACACTGCACTGGCTCTTACACTGTACTGGCTCAACTTCTTTTTGGCTCCTCAGTCCCCTCTCCCTGTCATCATATTTTGGTGCTCTTTTTCTACCCTTCACTTTTTTGATCTCACCCTCCATCCCTCTTTCACTCTCCACAGTCGGTGCAGGGTACAGGCTTGGCCTTCATAGCTTTCACAGAGGCAATGACTCATTTCCCAGCCTCTCCTTTCTGGTCCGTCATGTTCTTCTTCATGCTCATTAACCTGGGCCTGGGCAGTATGATCGGAACCATGACTGGCATCACCACACCTGTCCTCGACACCTACAAGGTCCAGAAAGAGCTCTTCACAGGTCGGCCATAAAACCGCCGTCCCCTTCTCCTTTGTCATAGTACAAACACAAAAGAGTCAAACTCTGCCTCTTTCTGTTAAGAAAAAAGGGGGGGTATGACTTTGTTGTTTGTCAGTTAAGGCAGTAAGTTATCTATACAGTTTACTGTGTATTATGGAATGCCGTTTGAGTCTTTCCGTGTCAGTAAAGATTCAAGTGAAATAACACAATTGGATGCGTTGTAACTGGTTACGCTTTTAATAGATGTCACAGTGATTCATGGTACATATGCCATGATGCAGGTACAGTTGTGTGTCACGGGTGAAAAGTGGCCCTAAACTTTGGATTTGGTTAGCAGCAGGGATACACCTCCCCTCACCCACCTCTAGCTAGCTGAGACTGGTGGTCTGAAAAAACAGTTACTGATGTAAACAAAATCTGTTTCACTTAGATAACTACCAAGGTGTCAAGTTACTATCTCAAAACTCCTAACTGAATAGACCTTTTATGTTGATTGTCGTGTTTGGTCCGTTTTAGCAGATTAAATGCTGTAACGGAGTTAGCGATTGATTAGGCAACAGGGATAGTTGGCTTGCTTGTTTAGTCTATCTACCATTATTTATATCACATTATTTTCATGTTGAACAAGTGAATATAGTTACTTGGTGTACAAAATAATAGAAGAAAAACGAAATGACTGCAGTTTGTGTTCGTAGTGTAATTTAAGGCGTTTGTTTTGACGTGCATCGACATACAGAACACATACGCATCCAAGAATCAGAAAGGTGTAACATAATGTTAAGGCTTCGGTGTTCAGTAACACTAACGACTCTTTCTCTCTCTATGTACCTTCCTTTTAGTGTGCTGCTGCATCATAGCCTTTTTCTGTGGCCTGCTCTTCGTCCAGCGCTCCGGCAACTACTTTGTCACCATGTTTGACGACTACTCCGCTGGTCTGCCTCTCACCATTGTGGTCATCCTTGAAAATGTGTCTGTGGCCTGGATCTACGGCACCAAGAGGTACAGTATGGTGTCATCTCAGGGCCTGTTGTCTCCAAAGTGGCTTTCTGAGGTGAATTCATTGATCGTCGCCGATGATGTGATGTGTTTTCACATGCGTCACGAGTTAAGTTGGACGGTTGAGAAGGACTTCGCACTGGAGGAGTTTTCTGGATCTATGTAAAACTCATCTGTGTGCGTGTGCGCCCGTGTGCGAATGTTTGTGCCTGTGTGTGTGTGTGTGTGTGTTAGGTTTATGCAGGAGCTGGAGGACATGTTGGGTTTCCGGCCTTACTCTTTCTATTTCTACATGTGGAACTATGTCTCCCCGTGTTGTCTCATGGTTCTCATCACAGCTACCATTGTGGAGATGGTCATCAGCCCACCTGGTTACAATGCGTGGGTGGAGGAACTGGTCAGTCAGTCTATCGGCAACCACAACTTCCATACTGACACATTTAGTTCACTATTTAAAACATTTTGAGTCTTTGAAACACCAGTCCCATGTATCATCATCATCATCCTTGAGACAGAGTTTGAGTTCAGTCCACACTGTTTTCTTCAAACAAAACAATCTCTCTAGGCTGAGGAGCGTTTCCAGAGTTACCCTCCCTGGGCGCTGGTGATGTGCTTCTCCCTCATCGTGGTGGCGATGCTTCCACTCCCCATCGTCTTTGCCGTCCGCCATTTCAACCTGTTGTCCGACGGCTCCAATAAGCTATCAGTCACCTACCGAAAAGGACTGAAGGAAATCTCCAACCTGGAGGAGGTGGACGAGACACGCTCCATCCTGGGCAAGAACCCTGGAGAGACGCCCTCACCCAAGGCCCCACCTGGAGCCTACCTGGGCACCAACCCCATAGAGAACCTACACTCTCTGTCCCCCAACAGCTGCTATGGGACAAGTTATCAGAATGTTATCAGCCCAACAACCCCTGAGTCTGACTCTTGATCACTGTCCCTCCTATTCCTGTCCTTCCCCCTAGCCTCC
>JACXGI010000563.1:0-75391 GCA_016801175.1 Esox masquinongy
GTGTGTGTGTGTGTGTGTGTGTGTGTGTGTGTGTGTGTGTGTGTGTGTGTGTGTGTGTGCGTGCGTGCGTGCGTGCGTGCGTGCGTGCGTGCGTGCGTGCGTGCGTGCGTCTGTCTGTGTGTCACAGTACGGGCTGCTGCTCATCTTTATGCTTTCATATCAAATCTATTATCTTGGTATGTTGTGTACTGTGTAGATAATGGCTTCTCTACTACGTAATAATCGAGCAAGGCTCAACAGATACAGTGGTTTCATCAACTCTGATCATGATATGCTCTTATCACACAATGTCTCGTTTAGACCAGATGAGGAGACTGTGACAGTGCATGTAGGAGACGTGTGTACGCAGGCTTTTTTTTTTGCAAAAGAGGACACTTGTCAGTGCACTGTCATGAATGACAACCAGATTCATGTTTATTTGTGGGAACGTGTGTCTGTGCATGCGGCAGCATCTACCTCAGTAGGCCATACGTTACTTATGGCGTAAACTCACTACTAGCCATACCCCCAGGTTGTTCAGGGCGCTCGCCTGTTCTCTTCATCTCCAGACCAACGATTACTGTATGAGTAATCCGAAACAGAGATACGCGCCACCATGTGTTGTGCAGAAAGGCAAATTATGGGCGAAATCAACGACCGGTCCAATTACATACTTCACTGAGTATCTAAATGGTTGCCTTGGGCAGTCTAATGTACAGCTGTCGCGCAACACGTCGACCAGTCCCCCACAGCACAATAATAATCTGCCGCTGGTTTGTTGTGATAGGCGTGGTGGTACATAAGGCCTGGGTGTTGATTGGGAGGCCGGGCTTAGCAAAGACCCAGAAAGGACTGGTGGAGCATGGCCCAGGGACCAGAGCAGACGGCTGGGGAGGTGGTGGAGGGTGGCACTGCTGGCAACACCTTAAAGGGCCGACGGTTATGCCTGCCATGCCAAATGGTGTCAGTCTGTCACTGACCCTCCCAGCATGCAGTTCACTGGAGGGGACAGCATTATTCTGGAATATGTTTGTTGCCATGCTGCTCTAGCCTAAACAAGTAACATTGATGACAACGGTGAAATTAGGTCGTATTTCTCAACTTTCCATTTATTGCAAATCCCCAAGCATTCCTGAGCCTCTGTTAAAATTGTCTTTGACCGGACATGCAGTAAATCTATGCACAGAAAACCCTTTCTTGCTCCTGCTCACTCTTTCTCTCTCTTCCCTTCTCTTTCTCCCGCTTTCTGTCCATCGCTCTCTGTCTTGCTCTGTTCCTCCCTCTCCCTCTTGCTTCCTGTCTCCCTTCCTCCATCTCTTTCCCTTCCTTCCTCCCTCGCTCTCCAACTCCCTCAAGCTCTCTCTCTCTATTTCTCTGCCAGACAGATTGGCTGACTGGTATGTACACCTGTTGTCTAGTATACAGTAGAGCAAATGTTACAATAAGAATGCTGTCTCTTTTACATTAGAGCAAATGTTACAATAAGCATGCAGGTTGGAGGAATCCGATCCACTGTCCAACTTTTTCTTTATGACCGACACATGCACATGTTGACGTTGGTCCCTGAAGACCTAGGACCACACACATTGAGCTCTACAGCACCCCTCAATTTGGTTAAGAATGATTCCAAAGTAATTAAGAAAAAACATATAAATAACTGCTATCTGGAATCTAACAGTTGTAGCATGTCTCATGTCCTTTACGATTTCTTCACAACAATCCCATACACTGTTTTGTGATCAGGGTGAAATGTTAAGAACTTGGGCTTGGACCGCGACTTATTACGAATTATAATTTCTGTTCCGGTTTCCCGACCTATATCAGACAGGCTGATAATGGGACAACTTTTTGTTTGTGTCTTGAGTACTGTGTAAGGGGGTTCTGCACAGTGATTGGGCAGTGACTACTGTAAATAAACAATAAGTGCTAAGCAGTGTTGCAGAATGTTATTAATTACAGTAACTAGTTACGTTACTTAGTTACTTGCTGTAGAAAGTAAGGCGTTAAGTTACTTAGCCGTTACTTTAAGATCAGTCCTTTAATTCTATATTCATGTGTTGGTCACTTATGCCCAGAAGGCACAGATTTAATGGGACATCATATAATTACGTAGTCAGGTATTGCATAGTCAGTGTCACTCAACAGCATATAATATTATCAATCATCAAGCATTATACAGCAATAGTGACCAATCCTATTATCTCAAGTAATCATATACCATAATGACAAAGAATATTTGCGTTTTGTTCTTTAATCAAGATTCTCTTAAATCAATAAATTATTTTGTATTGCAAGCGCCTCCACATGAATCGAGTGAAAAGCCAAAAAGCATATGGACACCCGTTCCACTGCACAAATCACTAGTTGATGCTACATATCATTTTGAAATGAATGGGAGCTGAGTGAGTGGCTTTGGTAGGTGTATTGAAGGAATTATATTTTGACCCGTTTTAGATTAATTCCAAATAGTCAATTAATTAATTTAACAAATGAATTTAATATACAAAGAGAGTATTACAATTACAGTACAACTATCCGTGATAAAACTTATCCGGAGATGCAAGATGATTGCATGAGTAAAGATGCATGCAGAGGTGAGGAAAAATGTAAGAGCTTTCCCAAACCCCACTCTGGTTTTTATACCAACACAGACGTTGTGGGGGTTAGTTAGCTAACATGAAGATACCAAGACTAGTCTTTCAGAATAGACCCCTTGTTGGTTCTGGACACATTCCAATCTATTTCTGGGAGCCATCTCATATGACAGAGTGGTGTTATCTTGAGGATCAAGCAAGCTAGGCAGTTAAAAGCAACCCGTTTGTCCCTACATTCACACCTTACAGAAACATCTGTTAACCATTAACAATTTGCAATGATATCCTACTAGGACAGATATTAAGTACACAGGTATAAATGTATTATATGTAATGTGTTGTATGTGTTATACCAAATAATGAAGAATTGTTGAATATGTAATTAAACATAGAATTGACATTTTTCGGTTCCTTCAGTATCATACTCTATCTGGGAGAGCTGATGCTGCCGTCTTTGTGTCCTTTTGTTTCCACTTGCTACTGCAGAACAGGAACGCTACGTAGGTTGCACTGAGGGAAACTGAGTTACGTTACCTTTAAAAAGTAGTCTGACTACCGTAACGCATTACCCCCAACACTGGTGCTATGTAGTCTGTAGACTGAGGGAAACTGAGTTACGTTACCTTTAAAAAGTAGTCTGACCACCGTAACGCATTACCCCCAACACTGGTGCTATGTAGTCTGTAGACTGAGGGAAACTGAGTTACGTTACCTTTAAAAAGTAGTCTGACTGCCGTAATGCCTTACCCCCAACACTGGTGCTATGTGGTCAGCATGTGAGCACGACTAAGTTGTTAACAGATGAACAGTCATATAGTTTGACGCCAACATGAAACACGGAAAGCAGTCTGTAACTTTGCTTCCTTGTCTTTCAGAAACGGTCCCAGTGACCATCACAGACCATGAGCGGCGGTGTGAACATCAAAACCATGTCCCAGTCCCAACCAGGCTCAAGTCTGGTTTCGGGTATTCCCCTACCCCGGAGCATGACCCCACGCTCCAAACTGGATCCCAAACACCACGGAGGCATCGGTCTCCAAAACCACACCGCTCAGTTTCAAAGTGTCAGAACACGACTCCCTTTGAGTTCATACTCCTCCTCTTCCTCCACCTCCTTTTCAAATGAGATGCTGAGAGGTGTGGCCTTAAAGAGCCACCTGCTGCAGCACAGGGGTGGTATCTCTTCCCCTGGCCCCCCACCCAGAGCATCCCGTGCCCCAGAGAGAGGCGCAGGCAGCCGTTCAGCCTATAGCAGCCCACAGGTCTCCAAGAGGCAGGCCCTTGCCCCACGCTCCAAGGACACCCTTGACCTCTGCAACAACAGTTCGTCATCCCATAAGTCTTTGCGAGAACTTAACACCCAGAGAAACGGCAACCAGAACTGTGCCTCAGTAGGGATCCGTCAAAGTCTGGACGACAACGGAGACGCACAGGACGCCTTGCGCGTGCTCTCCAGCGGTGACGTCCATTCAGGCCAGACCAAAGGCAGACTGTCGTATAGTAAAGCTGGGAATGGGAACGTTATCACGGCTCTGTTGCCCTCTACCCAGACCCATCAACAGCGGAGGGAACCCAGGAACATGTCCAGCATCGGAACGGGTTGGTCTGAGAGAGATACGCCCACCAACAAACCCAGAGCATCCCATCTAGGCCGCGGTGGTGGCAGTGCCATTCGGACAGTCAGTGTGCCACAGCAAGAGAGTGAGCCATCCCAAGTCAACATGGCCACGGTGGCACCATTCAGGTGATGGTTGTGTCCCCCTCACACACTGACAACAGTTACACTCACACTGATATAAGCATTCAGATGTCTTGGGTATTCTTTCTTGCATCCTTTTTACAATATCCAGAAAAAGCTTGTATAGTTGTTTTGTGAAAGCCTGATGAGATGCATGGGATTTGCTGATCTTATGTACGTTTCTGTGACATGAAAACGTCCTGTATCTTGTTGTTTTAGCGACTTCCCCAGGCCCAGTTTTGCATATTATCACGGGTATTGTCTGATGACGTTTTCATCTGATTCGCCAAGTAAAGCACCTCAAAAAGAAACAAGCCACTAAAATAATTTCATAGTTATTTATTTTAGCTTAGGCAACCGTCACCTGTTTTCAAGTTGACAAATTTCCCCAATTTCAATGTGTCTGCTTATAATTTGGTAGGCCGTTTGTTTGTCAACTTGTTTATAGTTAGATATGTGCAGCTTTTCTTCCGATGTAACTTGTTGCCCTAGAAGACTAAATAAAGCAGTGCTCACTGGAATCAAATTTTAAATCCATACCGTTAATGCATTAGTAGTAATCTAGTTGACATAGGTAGTTGATGTCTGTTTCCCTCAGCTACACTTGCAGAGTGATGACGACATTGTTCCTATTCAAATGAAAAGCTGAGAACAGTCCTGGAGCTAGGGGTGTAAGGTAGTAAGATTTTCATGGTATGTTAACCATCTCAAAAATATCATGGTATCACGGTATTATGGTATAGGCCTATTGCTAATAGTATTAGCAATTAAATTGTTAATATATTAAATATGTTTGATAAACAACATTAGTTAAAACAATGTGTTAATTTCTTAACTGAGAATCGATTACTATAACCAAAGTGGCTGTAGAGACATCTAGGGGATATTTATTGAATTACAATAAAAAAAAAACAGGTAGCATAAAATTTAAGACCCTAATTATGATAAAGATAATTCATTTGCAGTTTATTGATTGGTGTTTTTCCCACTGTCCAATTTCTGTAGGCCTAAAGCACTTTGTAAACCTTTTCGTAAAAACAAAGAAAAAAAACATTATAAGTAGTATTAAACGTATTGCACTGTTGCGCTGCACTCAAGCAAATTAACGCATGAATATAAAGTTGGCCTATCGTAACAACGCCTATGCGCTTAACTCTGTTTGCTGCAGGTGTGACAGACAGCGTGAACATAACGTTAGCCTATCTATAAACATAATGAACATCATTACAAAACTTGGAAAATGTATTGTATCTGGCTGCGTTATTTATGAAAGGGGAGTCTATAATTTATTAGCCTAGACGGTATTTTCAGTTACATATACTGTATCTCTGCATATTCCGTGTGATGATGCACACGGAGATGGAACTTCAGGTTCGAAGTGTTCCCCGCCTAAGCTGACACTTTTTTCCGACATGCTTTGCATATTGGGTAACCATCAACATTGATGGTACCTCTTGGGTCTTTTAAAGATCCAAAATATTCCCACACTGCGGACTTCAGCCGCTTAGGTGGGGGAAACAGAGTTCCGAAATTGCCATTTCAGTGCGCTGCGCTCTCTGACATGCAGTTCGCACGTGTCACTGTGACTGTCTAATGAAAGTGGAGGACATCTCAATTTAGAGATTTTATTTTGTAAAGTTCATATGACGCTGTGTAAATATTACTGACTATCTCTTAATTGAACTGATATCTACAATATGAATGTTAATTCCTTTTGCTTGGATTAGAACAATTCGGAAAAAAATCATGAATTTATATTAATGCAATACCTTGAATGACAAAATGGCAACGGTATAAGAACCGTCTGTTTTTACAATTGAGGTTCACCGTGAAACCGTTGCATCCCTACTTGGAGTTATATATTATGAGGTGGAAATACAGTCTGCTTGCATACTACTGATACGGATAGCACGTTGCAGACTGTCTCAAACAGCACATTCACATTTAACCGTTATTTCATTTCAATTGCAAATGGACCAGGAAACTAACTAAATTTAATGTAGCCCGACCAGTTAACAGATACTGATAAGCGAGATATCAAAGGTGAATTTAAACAGCTTATCCTCAAAAAGACCTTAGACCTCAGGGATACAAGCTGTTATTGTTACTGTGCACATGTAAACATTGTCACTGATAACATTGGCTATACTGTAATTGTAGTACAATGGATATAAAAAGTCTACACACCCCTGTTAAAATGACAGGTTCTTGTGATGTAAAAGAATGAGACAAAGATAAATCATGTCAGAACTTTTTCCACCTTTAATGTGTACCGTAATGTGAACAATTCAATTGAAAAACAAACTGAAATCTTTGAGGGGGAAAAATAAAAAATAAAAAACTCACAATAACCTGGTTGCATAAGTGTGCACACCCTTAAACTAATACTTTGTTGAAGCACCTTTTTATTTTATTACAGCACTCAGTCTATTTGGATAGGAGTCTATTAGCATGGCACATCTTGACGTGGCAATATTTGCCCACTCTTCTTTGCAAAAGCACTCCAAATCTGTCAGATTGCGAGGACATCTCCTGTGCACAGCCCTCTTCAGATCACCCCACATATGTTCAGTTGGATTCAGGTCTGGGCTCTGGCTGGGCCATTCCAAAATGTTAATCTTGTGGTGAAGCCATGCTTTTGTGGATTTGGATGTGTGCTTTAGGTCGTTGTCGTGCTGAAAGGTGAACTTCCTCTTCATCTTCAGCTTTCTAACGGATGCCTGAAGGTTTTGTGCCAAAATTGCCGGGTATTTGGAACTCATAATTCCCTTCACCCTGACTAAGGGCCTGGTTCCAGCTGAAGAAAAACAGCCCCGAAGCATGATGCTGCCACCACCATGCTTCACTGTGGTTATGGTGTTCTTTGGATGATGTGCAGTGTTGTTTTTGCGCCAAACATACCTTTTGGAATTATGGCCAAAAACTTCAACCTTGGTTTCATCAGACCATAACACATTTTCCCACATGGTTTTGGGGGACTTGATGTTGTTTTTGCAAACTTCAGCCGGGCTTGGAGGTTTTTCTTTGTAAGAAAAGGCTTCCATCTTGCCACCCTACCCCATAGCCCATTCATATGAAGAATACGGGAGATTGTTGTCACATGTAGCACACAGCCAGTACTTGCCAGAAATTCCTGCAGTTCCTTTAATGTTGCTGTAGGCCTCTTGGAAGCCTCCCTGACCAAATTTGGTCAGGGAGAAGCCTCCCTGACCACTGAATCAATTTTGGAGGGACGTCCAGTTCTTGGTAATGTCTCTGTTATGCCATATTTTCTCCACTTGATGATGACTGTCTTCACTGTGTTCCATGGTATATCTAATGCTCTGGAAATTCTTTTGTACCCTTCTCCTGACTGCTGTCTTTCAACAATGAGATCCCTCTAATGCTTTGGATGCTCTCTGCGGAACATGGCTTTTGCTCTGAGATGCAACTGAGAAAATGTCAGGAAAATCCTACTAGAACAGCTGAACTTTATTTGTGATTAATCAGAGTCACTATAAATGATGGCAGGTGTGTAATGACTTCTATTTAACATGAGTTTGAATGTGATTGGTTAATTCTGAACACAGCCACATCCCCCGTTATAAGAGGGTGTGCACACTTATGCAACCAGGTTATTGTAAGGATTTTATTTTTCATTTTTCCCTCTCGAAGATTTCAGTTTGTTTTTCAATTGAATTGTTCAGATTATAGGTGGATTATAGGTTATTGTTCACATTAAAAGTGGAAAAAGTTCTGACATGATTTATCTTTGGCTCATTCTTTTACATCACAAAAACCTGACATTTTAACAGGGGTGTGTAGACTTTATATCCACTGTATGCCTGGAAAATAGTAAAGACATAATACTGAATTACGACTTTTCATTATATTTTACTACAGTATGATTGTACTTGCTCTGTATTAATTTTGTTTTCTTGACAAAGCTGCATTGTGGTTTGTATGCATATTTATGAGTATTATTGCCACTACACTTGTGTGATGTGAATTGATTGTCCTGCCTATCACGCTGTGCCCCGCATTGCTCTGGGACTCTCAGACCACGTCATGGTCTAATACCCACATACAGGCAAAACTAAAACTTTCTAAGCCTGTTGTGCAAAGAAGTGTAGCAGTGAAGCAACAGAGGCTCTGTGTGCATGTCTGGAATGCACTGATTGGGACATTTTTAGGTCTTCCTCTAATAGTCTGGATGAGTATACTGATGCTGTGACTTCATACATCAGCTTCTGTGAGGACAGCTGTGTACTAACACGGTCCAGGGTGAGTTACAGCAATATCAAACCCTGGTTCACAGCTAAACTCAGACAGCTGCGTTTGGAAAAGGAGGAGGCATTCAGGAGCGGGGACTAAGACAAGTTCAGAGAGGCTAAATACAGCTTTGGTAAGGCAGTGAAGGAAGCCAAGTGCCTGTATGTGTCATGGTTGAAGGAAAGGACGTGAGGCGCAGTGTAGATAAAGTTAGCCATTCCTTTATTTGTCACTCTTGAGCAAAAATAACAAAAGGAGAGTATAACCACGAACTGAAGCATACAACGCAAACAATGACCCACAACTTAGGGAAAAACAAGGGCAACTTAAATAGGAAACCCCAATCAGAAGCGTACATGCCAAGAGGCACCTCTGCAGTCAGGCCCTGACTGTGGCCTCCAGCCACATAGAGATGACTAGAGGCACCACAGCCAGGACGTGACAGTATGGAGAGAAAGGAAAACAGCAGTTCTCAGCCAACGGCTCTGCTTTTGTTTGGAGAGGCCTCCAACAGATTACCGACTCCAAGCCTAAATCCCACCACTCCAGTAATGACATGCGACTTGCCAACGACTTGAATGAGTTCTACTGCAGATATGAACGACAAAAGGGCAGTCCAGACAACATACCTTCTCCCTGTGTGTCCAGCCATCTAGGGCCCTATGATTTCCACAATGCGGAAAACGCAGACAGAATCGTGGAATTTGGTAAAAAAATTGAATCGACTCTAAAACATGGAATATTGCAGAATTTTCCATAATTTGACAAATTGATAAAAAAAAACAAAAGTAGGCCTAGTTATTGTAGCAACCTAAATTATTTCATAATTGTAAAATCACAGGTGAGAAAGCCCAGAGAAATAATTTCGTTTTCAATTGGGGTGTTTTGAGAGTGGGGGTTGGTCGTGCATGGGACCCATACGTCACCTCACAACTTGGCTGTCACATTGAGAAACATGTCGAAGATTCGCCCAAAAAACAAAAAGATTCAACCCTAATTGCTAAATTCAGAGCCGTGCAATACCCAGTATTATGAGTCAGGGCAGGCGATAAGTTGTTTTGCAAATTGTGCCAACATACTATTGATTGAACCCGTAAAAATATGCGATGACCACTTAAAGCCTAAAGCCCATGTGAAGGACAAGGGAAAGCACAGTGTTAGCCAGATCATGCCTCTTCAAATCACTATTACTAGTGCAAGCACATCAGCAGATTCAAGGCAAAAATGTATTTCCGGACTTTGTTGCTGTGTGCGCTGAGTCTGACATTCCCTTAGAGAAGCTAAGAAATCTACAGCCGTTTCTAGTGAAGCATTGCATACAGGGAGAAGCATTGCCTGTAAATCAAACACACCTACCCCATGTGTTCGACCAACATATGAATAGCCTATTATTATACCGTTACAATAACCTACATTTACATTCTGCAATGTGAATTATCGGCATGCATATTGTGATTTTCCAAACGATGAGCTATCGTGGTGAAATATGGCGATGCATAAAGTCATCAGCTGTCTGCCTTTCCATCTAGCTATGGCTGTACCTATATTGTGTTTACACTTGAAATTTAAATAACTTGCCTTGATAAAAAATTTTTATGTTGCATCATTACAAATGTACTGTTGTATCATATTCAATTGCTGAAGTTTGATTCATTCACTTTATTTGACACTCTTTCTGATGATTTAATTAGTGTATATCGTAAAACACAGAATTCAGAAAAATTAAAACGGAAAAAACGGAATTTGGGGAAATTTATATCGGAATTTGGAAAAAATTAAAATAGGTTTCATAGGGCCCTAGCCATCAGCACCAGCCCCCCACCACTGAGGCCTATACACAATCAGCTATCCCAATCATCCCCACCTCTGCCACTACAATGGAACTTGCAATCCTGGAGAGGGATGTTAACAGACTATTCCAGAGACAGAACCCCCGAAAAGCAGCAGGACCTGACGGTGTCTCCCCTTCCACCTTAAAGCACTCTGCAGATCATCTTTCTGCTGTGTTTACTGAGATTTGTAACACCTCATTGGAGACATGCAGCATCCCGCCCTGTTTCAAATCCTCCATCATCATCCCAGTCCCCAGGAAGTCAAGGATCACAGGACGTAATGACTACAGTCCCGTTGCCCTGACCTCTGTGATTATGAAGACATGCTGTCCCACCTCAAGACCATCATCAACCCTCTACTAGACCCACTGCAGTTTGCTTACAGAACCAACAGGTCTGTGGATGACGCGGTCAACATGGCTCTTCACTTCATCCTCCAGCATCTGGACTCCCCTGGAACCTACGCTGGAGTCCTGTTTGTGGATTTCAGTTCCGCATTCCATACCATAATTCCCGCTTTGCTCCAAGACAAGCTCTCCCAACTGGGTGTGCCCGAGTCCACATGCAGTTGGATGCACCTGTCTGACCCCCAAACCATCAGCACTGGCTCCCCTTAAGGCTGCATCCTGTTCCCCCTACTCTTTTCCCTGTACACCAACAGCTGCACCTCCAGTCACCACCCTGTCAAGCTCCTGAAGTTTGTGGATGACACCACCCTCATCGAGACGAGTCCACCTACAGGTGGGAGATTGACCATCTGGTGTCCTGGTGCAGTCAGAAAAACTTGGAGCTCAATGCCCAAAAGGCAGTGGAGATGATAGTGGACTTTAGGAGAAGTCCATCTCCCCCCCATCACCCTGGGTGGCTTCCCAGTCAATTCTGTGAAGTCCTTTCACTTTCTGGGCACCACCCAGGACCTCAAGTGCGAGCTGAACATCACCTCTCTTACAAAGCTCAGCAGAGGTTGTACTTCCTCCGGCAGCTGAAAAAGTTCAACCTGCCAAAGTCTATGACGGTGCATTTCTACACTGCCGTCATAGAGTCCATCCTGACCTCCTCCATCACCGTCTGGTACGCTGCAGCCACTGCCAAAGACAAGGGCAGGCTGCAACGCATCATCCACTCTGCAGAGAGGGTGATTGGCTGTAATCTGCCATCTCTACACGACCTACACACCTCCAGGACGCGGAGGTGATTGGCAATGATTGTGTCTGATTCCTCTCACCCTGGAAATAGACTATTCAGTGCTCTCCCCACTGGCAAAATGTTGAGGTCTATCAGGCCCAAATGAACATGGCCTCATGAACATGCCCCCGGAACCAAACTGACTATAGCCCACTCCCCGCATACGCACACAACCCTCAACTGGACAAATCTATTACCCCTCCCCACATACACACACAACCCTCAACTGGACAAATCTATTACCCCTCCCCACATACACACACAACCCTCAACTGGACAAATCTATAACCCTTCCCCACATACACACACAAACCTCAAATGGACAAATCTTGCACCTTACATATTTTCTTTAGTAATTTATTAATGCTCGGTCCACTGTTCTTTTTTGTTTTTATTTATTACTTTTGTATTAATTGTTGCACCAATGGCCAGAACAAATTCCTTGTTTGTTGTGAAACTTACTTGGCAATAAAACTCTTTATGATTCTGACTTCTGATTCTGCTGCATGTAGATTACCTGTCCAGGATGACGATACCTCTTCTCTGGAGGACCTGAGTGACTGCTCCTCTGACTCCATGGAGGTGTGCTGTGAAGACCTGGGTGAGTCACATTCTGTCTGCTTGGCTATTTAAATTTGAAGGGAATTTCATTTCTTACACTGGTTCTCCAACAAAGGATAAATCTGCTTTAAACAATCTGGCTTTGGATTGTAAATTTGTCTATATTCCGTTCAAAAACATCCCTTTGCACAGTTTAATGAAGATGTAAGTGGATTTTACAGGCCCAATCCTACAATACTGTGATAAAGATTAGGTGTCACATCTTTGCACAGGGTTTGGTTCCAGGTCTAGTGCTCCTGCTGTAGATTGTTATCTGTGCTGGCTTTATGGGTATTTGCGGACGCTGTTAGCCACATATCTGAATCTAAGGAGTTAGCATCATCCAACAAATCTCTCCTGGCAAATAAAACCGCTCATCTGGGCCTTCAAGGCCGCATGCATAAAGAAACAACCTTAACTTCTGTTACCAGTAAATGTATGGTACATAATACTGCAGTACCCTTAAGGAAAATGTAGAATCATCGTTATGAGACAGTTTTTTTGCCCTTTTAGATTTAAAGAATTGTCTTTAAATACAGTCACGTGAAAAAGTAAGTACTCCTGCTGGGGTGTACTTACTTTTGATTTGAAATGGCTTTGTAACCTCTCCCAGACTCATGGGCATCAAGAATCTGTCTTTTGAGGGCCTCTGATAGGTCTTTTAATCTTGGCATGATGTGATGACTATTTATTTTGGTCAAACGTTGTTGTTTTTGGTCAAACGTTGTTGTATTTATTTTGATCAATCAGACCAAGTTTCTAATCTGTATGAAAAGTTGGACCAATTTACTCTCCAGTGATTATCTGATCATTTGCACCTGTTTTGGTGCGCCTGATTAAAGTTTTTAGGGAAAATTCAATGTTAACATTTTTTTTGTATGAGTTGTTAAATTGGGTTACCTTTATTAATTAATGTGGTTGAACTCCAATATTCATGCCCAAATATGTAAAAAAGAGAGACAACTTTCCAGGAGGTCTACTTGTGTCTAATGATTTGCTGATTTCATTCATTGTTATATTTTTAATAGAAATATATACATATTTCACCCTGAAGGGGATCAATCCTTGTTTTGACAGATGAGTCTACCATGATTTGCTACTTTATATTACCAAAATTTGAACATAAAACCATTATTTTTTAGTGAGTGTTGACAAAAGTGCTATGTTAAAAGGATGCTGTGAGAACCAATACTTTGATTCCAATTTGGTAACAAATTTAAAAGAAAAATCTCAATTTTTCTGATCTCAATATTTCGTATGTTCGGTAGTATTGATTGATGCTGAAGAAGAATTGCACACGTTCACAAAGTGATATCATGAACGAAGGACAGGAAAGTCACCATCTTCATTGTACTGTAAATGTAACACCTCAACTAGTGTATCTCAACAACCCGCAGGAGTGTAGTGTAGAGATACTTTGCCCACAAGGCAAATGTTCAAGGAAAACAATTAGTCACTGGAAAGACTGTTAGCAAATGTTAATAATAATATATTGCATTTTAAGTGCTTTCAAAATACCCAAGGACACTGTACATCCATAACAATAATAAAAATAAATAACAAGAAAGTCAAAACAAAATAAACAAATAGCAGGAGTAAATGGGTGTAGCAGATTGTGGACCAAGCTATGAGGGGAAAGACATGGTGATGAGGTGAGATTTTAACCTGTTCCACAATTAGCCTGTCCACAATTTGGGAGTCGCAGCACTGAATGCCCGGTCCCCCATGGTACACAGTCTTGATTTAGGGATGTGAGAAAGCCAGTGTCTGAGGAGCGGAGACTACGTGAGGGAGTGTGTAGGTGGAGGACATCTGATAGGTAAACGGGGGCCAGTCCATGGAGGGCCTTGTAAGTTAGGAGCAGGATCTTGTAGCTGATTTGGTAATTAACAGGGAGCCAGTGAATGTGGTGCAGTATGGGTCAGGACGCTGGCAGCGGAGTTCTGGTTGTACTGGAGCCTGTCCAGGGATTTGCTCGCCACCCCAAGGGATCCATTGCAATAGTCCAGATGCGAGGTCACAAACGCATGTAGAAGGGTTTCCGCCGCAGGGTCAGTTAGTGATGGACGAAGGTGGAAGAGGGCAGCTTTTGTCTCAGACTTAATATGGGACTCGAAGGAGAGAGTGGACTCCTAGACACCTAGACTTCTGACCTCAGAGGATGGGCAGATGGAGCAACCGTCGATGGAAATATGGAGGTCACCTACTTTCTTTAGCAGAGCCTTGGGAGCCACACGGATGACCTCGGTTTTACTGGTGTTGAGTTTGAGTAAGTCGGATGACATCCAGGATTTAATATCCAGAAGACAGTTGATCAAAGACGGGGGAGGAAGGGCAGAGGAAGGTTTGGTGTGGGGTTTTGGTGTTTCCTAAAATAAAAAATGAATAAAAATCCCTAATTTAGTGGTGTCATAGTGGCCAATATAAAATAATGATTCTGTGGATCAAGTTGCTTCGTCCCCGTACATATTGACACAGACATCTCTCCATGAAGTAATGTACGATGCCGTACGCACAGATGGTTAGTTAGGCGAAACCTGTCCATGGCCATGTTAGTGATGTACAGTTTGTGAATATTATTATTTTTTTTGTTAAAATATGCACCTCAGTTTGTGTACTATGGTCTTACCATCATCGCAGCTGTCAAGCAAAACAAACTAATTGGGTTGCAGCTGTAACTAGACCTTTTTTAAATGTACAAAAAAAATACTGTCTGTATTCCTAGCAGGTATTAATGTACTGCATTGAAAGCAGATGTTTGAATCGTCTAAAACATGACCAAACATAAGCTTTGTCTTTCAACTGAAGAAGATTTTACATAGTCATGAATCAGGTTTTCTGTTTATTATTCACCAGTCCAGTGCTGCATGCTCTGGATGTTACAGACTCAAATTATTTAAATTATTTTCACTGTACGTCTCAAAGATCCGAGTCAGTAAAAACGTCCCGTCACTAGTCCTTATTAGCCACATTGAAATCTAGCATCCCAACGCATTTACAAATATTTACAATTATAATAGCTAAATCAACCCTACAAATTTTAATTTCACAGTTAGAGTAAAACTTATGTTTTTCAGTTATAAAAGAGGCTTTTTTCAGGGAACAAGTAATGGGTTAACAGCTCACAGCTGTTCTGCCGCAATGGAAATAAATTAAGACTTCGAAGTTAATGTTAACAATTCCTGCAAGTGTCCCGACTTTTGTTGATTACTTACTCTGTCTGTATAAAAGCAGTAAACAGATTGTTTTACTACACCCTCTTAAGCATTATTTGGACTTTAATGTACTGCAAGATTGAGTATATTGCTATCTAATGGTGAGAAAAAAGCAATTAACAAAGGAAGACCGACAGACCGTTATAACCCTTAAAAGTGTAGGTCTTTCCTTTAGAGAATTTGCTAAGAAAGCCAAGGTGGCAGTGAATACTGTTTCGTAGACCATCAAAAGACACTTGGAAGCTGGAGGAAACTCTGACAGGTAGAGGTCTGGCAGAACCAAAGCCACAACAGAATCAGAAGACAAGCTGTTGTCCTGTGAGCCGCCAATAACACAAGCTGTTTGGCGGCTCACAGGACAACAGCTTCAAGCACAAATCGACACTAATCGAAGTAAGTCATAGTTTCAAATGTGAAGAGAAGACTTGGCAGTAGGAAAGCCATTGATGACAGTAAAATACTGATGGCAAATAAGAAAAAGTGGCTTGCCAGGGCCAGGTAGCAACATCACTGGACTTCTGAAAACTGAAAGTTCTTATGTACCAATGAATCAAAATTTGAAATCTTCTGTTCATCAGTTCAATCTTCAGTTCATTTTTGAATGCCATCAAGTAGGCGAAAGGATGGTTCCTCAGTGTGTGACACCAACTGTAAAATATCTACACTGTTGTAAAATTGCAACAATGTAAGATTTAAAAGCGTACCCTGTTCTACTTGGTCAGGATTGGATTTGTAGCCCAGATTTATGTTTTTCAGGTAACTGTGGTAACGCAGAACACAAATCCCCAAGCGGGGCAAGATTGATTGGTTCAGCTGCAATTTTTAGGAAAATTACAACAAGAAACTACTCAACAGACCTTAAAGAGAAGCCCAATTTGGCAGGACTTTATTAGAATTGGCAACGCTTAAGCAGACAGATAGTATGGGAACTCTGCAAATGGCTTTGGTTCTTGGTAGTTGGAGAAAGAAAGTATATAAATCTGAAGGTGCTGTGTGTGCCTTGGGAAAATGAAAACTAAGTATATATGCTTTGTCATGACAATGTATGTCCATAACATCTACTGGCTGATTTGGGATCTGAAATTCAGGTAATGGTTTTAAAATTGTTATGAAATTAGAAAGTGTTATCCCAAAGTATTGAAAGTGTTATCCACAATCTCCATTGTACTGAACGGATCACCAGAATATGTCTGTATAGCTTGGACACGTAACTACTTGCTTTTGTGATGTTACTGACAGATCACTGAAAGAAGTTATATCATGGTAAAAAAAATGTATTGCACCTACATTTACCCATAGAACACATTACATATGGGGCTTTGTCTTCTTTGACTCTCCAGTGTTTTGTGTTAGCCACCATTGTTTACGTGTGACAGAGTTTTTAGGGAAAGGAGACAGCCCACTTAGAGACACTGTTTCTGTGGGACAACCCCCCTCCGCAGGGCAGGTCAATAAGTAGACCATAAAAATCATTAATAAATCATAGAATGGCTCTGTGTGGGGTGTCTCACTTTTTCTACATTCTCTGCTTTGGATTTCTTGCTTATTGTTATCTAATAAAAACAAATATGGTCTATAATAAGATATTCAGTTTACTGCTATAACAAATTATTGACAGGAGGCAAAGATTGATTTCCTGTTTCGGTAATCCACTTGCTTCACTTCTTCTCTGATAGCTAGTAATAGTGATGCCCAATCCAGGTCTATTTGAAACAATGCCATCCACTGGCTACATTTACCAGTACAATCAGATTCTTGAAATCCCTGTAAAAAAAAAAGATGTTTTTATTCAAGTGTTTTTCATAATTTTTATTTGTCTACTAAATCATTTTTCATTTTTGTTTATTTTTATTTTAGCATTATTTTACGATAATGACCTTTATATAATTTTGTGTTAATAGGCCCTGTGTCCCTTCTCACTAGTTGTCAGTACAGTGGCTGCCAATATACAGGAAAAGCTTCATTACTACAGGGATTCCCCACCTGTTTCATACATCAGGAACTAGGATCTGATCCAGCACTTTGACACAACTGGATCTTTGTCTTGTGAATACAGTTTTTCATAAATGCACATGGGGAAACATGTTTTCCCGACTGTCAAAATCACTCCCAAATCCCATACCACGGATGACTAGTTTGTACATTTTTTCATACCTCGTGAGTACACTTTCTATCAAATTTGTCTAAAAACTGCTTTTTCTGATTTAGTCATTATTTTACCAGCGAAACACAAGTACAGCTTTAAGTTTCACATAATCAGATGTTGAACAGGATCATGACGACTTTTGTGAGATGTCTGTGAAAATGTTTGGTATACCTCTCCGATTGCTGAATGTTTGATGATCGGAGAATCAACAAATACTTGTTTGTAATGTAATTTTTGTGTCAGACCCCTGAAGACTAGATGTCACACACCCCCCATTAACAGTAAATCCTGTAAAATCGCTTTAAACAACACACCACAATGTTGATCTAAAACCAACACAAGCCTACGAGAACTATACCAAGTCAGTTTGAGATATAGGGGCATTGGGTCCATGTGTTGTTCTGATTCGTACTTTACAGGAACAGCCAGCATACTTAATGAGAAAAGTACCCCATAAAAAACAGCTTCACTATAAAAGCCTAAAAGTAGTCTGTTAATTCTGGGGCTGACGGAGAGGGGCTGTGGGCACCTCGTACTGCTCTGAAACAGTGTGGTGGCAGGCTGAGTGGTTCAGTGGTCTTCAGGGCCGAGTGGACAGATGCGGGGTTGGGAATTGATCTGGGGATCAACTTCCACCTCCTTTCATAGAGTGCCTCTCGACCTTCAGATCAGTCCTAGGGGCCACTTGCAACCTGTCACCGTGTCCTAGACAGTATTGACGAGGATGGCTGAAGTGAAGTCTGCTCTCTGTAAAGGTTTTTTATTCTGTGTGGAGAAAAACTGTCTGTGGTTTCTTCAGTGTGTTGTGAAACAAAATAAGAAAATATAGACACAAAAACATATTTTAATTAAACAAACCATACAAATTACATGTAACTCATCTACTTGTAATGCTGATTGCAATTTGCAATCATGGCAGCCATAAATTGTTGGTGGTTTGTCCAGGAAAAATGTAGTTATAGTTATTTTATATACAGTGGATATAAAAAGTCTACGCACCCCTGTTAAAATGCCAGGTTTTTGTGATGTAAAAGAATGAGACAAAGATAAATCATGTCAGACCTTTTTCCGCTTTTAATGTGACCTATAATCTGAACAATTCAATTGAAAAACAAACTGAAATCTTCGAGGGGGAAAAATGAAAAATAAAAACCTTCCAATAACCTGGTTGCATAAGTGTGCACACCCTCTTATAACTGGGGATGTGGCTGTGTTCAGAATTAACCAATAACATTCAAAGTCATGTTAAATAGAAGTCATAACACACCTGCCGTCATTTACAGTGACTCTGATTAATCACAAATAAAGTTCAGCTGTTCTAGTAGGATTCTCCTGACATTTTCTTAGTTGCATCTCGGAGCAAAAGCCATGGTCCGCAGAGAGCTTCCAAAGCATCAGAGGGATCTCATTGTTGAAAGATATCCAGTCAGGAGAAGGGTACAAAAGAATTTCCAAAGCATTAGATATACCATGGAACACAGTGAAGACAGTCATCATCAAGTGGAGAAAATATGGCACAACAGAGACATTACCAAGAACTGGACGTCCCTCCAAAATTGATGAAAAGACGAGAAGAAAACTGGTCAGGGAGGCTTCCAAGAGGCCTACAGCAACATCAAAGGAACTGCAGGAATTTCTGGCAAGTACTGGCTGTGTGCTGCATGTGACAACAATCTCCCGTATTCTTCATATGAATGGGCTATGGGGTAGGGTGGCAAGACGGAAGCCTTTTCTTACAAAGAAAAACATCCAAGACCGGCTGAAGTTTGCTAAAACAAACATCATGTCCCCCAAAAGCATGTGGGAAAATGTGTTATGGTCTGATGAAACCAAGGTTGAACTTTTTGGCCATGATTACAAAAGATATGTTTGGCGCAAAAACAACACTGCACATCACCCAAAGAACACCATACCCACAGTGAAGCATGGTGGTGGCAGCACCATGCTTTGGGGCTGTTTTTCTTCAGCTGGGACCGGGGCCTTAGTCAGGGTGGAGGGAATTATGAACAGTTCCAAATACCCGGCAATTTTGGCACAAAACCTTCAGGCGTCCGTTAGAAAGCTGAAGATGAAGAGGAAGTTTACCTTTCAGCACGACAACAACCCAAAGCACACATCCAAATCCACAAAAGCATGGCTTCACCAGAAGAAGATTAACGTTTTGGAATGGCCCAGCCAGAGGCCAGACCTGAATCCAATTGAGCATCTGTGGGGTGATCTGAAGAGGGCTGTGGACAGGAGATGTCCTCGCAATTTGACAGATTTGGAGCGCTTTTGCAAAGATGAGTGGGCAAATATTGCCACGTCAAGATGTGCCATGCTAATAGACTCCTACCCAAATAGACTGAGTGCTGTAATAAAATCAAAAGGTGCTTCAACAAAGTATTAGTTTAAGGGTGTGCACACTTATGCAACCAGGTTATTGTGAGTTTTTTATTTTCTATTTTTCCCCCTCAAAGATTTCAGTTTGTTGTTCAATTGAATTGTTCACGTTATAGGTCACATTAAAGGTGGAAAATTTCTCACATGATTTATCTTTGTCTCATTCTTTTACATCACAAGAACCTGTCATTTTAACAGGGGTGTGTAGACTTTTTATATCCACTGTATTCTGAACATTTTATTCCAATAATAGTATTATTTATGCAGCACACAGAGTGCTCCCAGGTTAACTGAAGGAAGTAATATAATTATTTTAGGTGGGATTTGAAACAAGAGCAACGTCAGCCTTTTTCACCACAGCTTTTCAGCACATTGAGCTCTGTAGGAATACCCTAAATTGAGCGTATGGGAAAAGTTGGGAGGAAAAAAACACACACATTATTATTCAGGTTTTTACAATATCCTGAACCCTGCGGCTCACATTCCACCCATCACAATGATTTCATTAGTGTTTGAAACAAGTTGTATTTTTATGTGAGGATATCAATGATCACTCACATAAAATGATCACACTTTTCTTTGACACACACCATGTGCGCGCACACACAAACACGCACACACACCCGCACAACATAATGGGTGAGTACTTTTGGGCGTTTCTTCGCATCATTTATTTGTTGCATCATGGTTGCGCCGAAGCAGCTGAGCTGCCACAAAATGATTACACAGATTGTCCAAGGGAAATTTACAACTGGCAGCTGTGAAGCTGTCCCCTCATTGCCTCACACATGCACCTCTGGCCAGTCAGACTGTCAGTATAGTGTCCAGATGTGTGGGAAAGCAGCAGCAGAATGCTGGATGCCGCTCCACTCTCGTCCACCCGAGTACTTGTTCCTCTCCTAGTTCATTAACCCAGTGCTCCACTGTGTTACAATTTCCAAAGCATTTGGGAGATGGGTTAACTGTATAATTAGCTGAGCATGGCATGAATGTTTTCGTGGTCTTTTTATGGTACATTTGAGTGTTAACATGTTGCTTAGATGAGTGTGTGCATATTTTGAAACATTGGTTAAAATAAATTTAAAACAAATTTCAAACCAAAGGACTAGTAACTGACAATAGTGTAATATTTTGATAAAAATAATGTTAATCTTGAAGACTCAGGGACTAATGTACTACTGTTTCTTTGGGCACTTTTGGTAAAATTGTGAGGAAATAAATTATACCTTGTAGAACAGTACACAAAACCAAGCTTTGTCATCCCTCATAATGTTAGCCTATTTAAGTTTCATTGCATTTGTGTTTGCCATTACGCAACAAAAAAAGGGGGGGCCATTGTGTAAACTGCCCATTTACACAACAGGAAATAAGCTTGTCAGGGTAGCTCGGGAGTGAGCAATGAGGTCATCATCAATGGACTCATCTCAGCATGGGGGCATTGCCTTTGACCAGCAAGAACAAGACGTTGCATTGTTTTCAGTCCATCTTGCTAAGCCACATCAAGTGACTTCATGGGTCTCAGAAGGAACCCCGGGCCCCAGGACCCACATATTTAGCCAGTGGAGTGTGTAGGCACACGGTGGGAGACTAGAGTGGGAAAAGGCCCTTGAGGCTTTGAATCAAACTGGTCAGTTGTTTCAAAACAAAGTGAACCATAGTGTTCCCAAGTAGGCTTATGGTTCCACTGGGTAAGATCAATTGTATTTTGTTGCTTTTGAGCGCAACGTTGATTTTCTTTATTTTTTGAGCAATACAGGGTAGAGGTCTTCACAGGTCCACCAGATAAAATTCAGAGATCCGACCCGAGCGGGTCCGGGACCCGAGCAGGTCTGGGTCCAACATATATACTTTTTTCTCATATGTGGGTCGGGTTTGACGTAATTGCGACGGGTCTCGGGTATCTGCAGTAATATTGTATTTACTGACTGGACCGATTGGATCCGTCCATTATGCAGTAAATATAAACGCAAATATAAACACATTTCTGATGTAAAGGCAGCTGTTATCTTAAGATAACAAGATAATAAGATATCGTTTGCCAGTGTTAAGCAGAGAAAGAATTATAAATTATTATACTTGTGAACAAATTCTTCTCTTCCTTATAGAGATGGCCAATATGTAGGAATAGACCGACATGCTGAGAAGAATCACAATTAATGTCAGCGTTGGATATAGGAAAATGCCGTCAGGATATCTGTCTCTATAGGCACATGCTTATAAAAAAAACTCATAAAACATTATTTCAAAAATATATTTATGGACTTGCATCATGCAGTGAGTCAAGACTGCAAAGCGTCTAACGCCAGATATACACATCTGAGCAGAGTTGGACACATTGTTTTAGGCAACTGATTAAATATCAATAAATATTTCATACTTGTAGGTCACGTTATTTGTTTTAGGTGGATTAACACAACAAGCTAATTTTGACAATAATACTTGTGCTATTGATGGCTGCTGCACCATTTTGAGGCTTCTTTCTATTTCTACGGTCAGTACTGAATGGATCTCACCGATCTGGGCGGGCATGGCTCTGTTTTTCATGTTTTTTTCTGCGGCACTTTTCGGAACGAATCTGTATTTCTTCTGATTCATTTGGAATGGGTCCAATATTTAAATGTTTTTATTTTATTTTAATTTTTGCAAATTTGGTTGGGTGGGAAAGACATTGGTTAATTTCAGAACAGATACAACTTTTGGACCTGTGAAGACCTCTACTACAGGCACATTGGTTAAGAGTCACCATCCACACAAAACACATGCTGCGTAGACCAAACAATGTGAATATTTATCCAGCTGGCTTTGTGCTGTGGAGCACCACAGAGACATCCTGAGAGGTGTGTACGTGATCCAGGTCTATGTGTACATGTGGGGACTGAAAGTCCTCAAAGATAAACACATTGGTTTACACAATAATAAAATGGGATAAAATAGGGTTTAGGGTTAGGTGTTGTGGCTTTGTTAATTTTTGGCATACATGTTAAGTTGAGGTTAATGTTAGGGTTAGTTTAGGGTATGTTTTGGTATTCATATGTTAAGGGTGAGTATATAGAATAAGGATAGAATAATGTGTGTGTGTGTGTGTGTGTCTGTTTGTGTATGCACGTGCGTGAGTGCGTAATGTCATGAAAGATGCTGCAGCAGTCAGGGAGTGTCTTAACAGAGCTCAGCTCCAGATGCATTTATTATTCATACAAATAATCCTATTCAAAAATCTATTGTTGAGACCTGTCCCAAGATGAAAAGAAAAGAAATACATACATTAAATTACACAGAAGCACAATTGCTGTGTCTGAAATGGCATTTAGAGACAATTTATAGAATTGATGGAGAGCATTATTTGGCTGGTTAAGTAATGGCAGTACTACTTATAGGGTCACATTGTGTAAAATATTATGCATATAGGCTAGATACTTTTACCCAGCTTTGTTGCTAATGCTTCTTGCAGTTTTGACCAAATTGAGGCAACACTTTATATTATCTTTGCTATTTAACCAGTATTTGATATGAACTTATGGTATCAAATCGCGTCTAGTGGTGCTTCTTTAATTTAATCCCATAGAAACAAACAAGTAATTTATAGGTTAACTGTGTTAATAGCCATTCCACCTTGTAGTTTCTCTGTAAATCCCTAATTTCTGTAGTGGAAAATGTAGTGCTACCTTGTGGTATAGGGTGTGCCCTCTTTTATACTGCTGGTACATGTGACTCCACTGAGGTCACTCGGTTTTAGGTTTTTGTGCTGAGGTTTTTGGCCAGGGGAATGCTGACAGTGTTTTGGTCCAGTGACACTCATCCAGGCTCTTGGCAGGATAGTGTGTAGTGAAAGAGGCTGTTGGCAGGGTCCTGTGTAGGCTGGTGAAAGAGGACCTGACCTAAAAACCTCCATTTACACCTGCCAAAATATTAGCATGTTGTTTTCTTTAACCATCAATCAATCGATTTTGATAAGGTGTAATATTATCTGACAGGAATTTTGAATTAACTAAATAGTACTCACAGGGATATAGTAAAATTGAGTATGCTATTAAAGCTACTGGGCGATTCTGTAAAGATTTGTAACTAGTTCCATTTAAGTAAAAAAAAGGCAATGACACTCAGTAGATTTGAGCATATGATTGATTCCGATTAAAACCGGCTTACGGTTAGGCAATAAGGCAGCTCAGACTGGCTAAAGAGTTAAGCTGGATGTTCCAGTTGTTTTGGGCTTTTGGACACAGCTTTCCCTCGCGGCTGTTAACTCTGTTCATTTTGTGCATCATGTAAATGACGTGCCTAAATGTCTGTCTGCACAAACCACTTAAACAGCACACCGGCCAATCGTGGATTATTGTGTGTGCGATGAACGTGCCTGACCCAAGAGGGAGGGAGGGGGAGGGGAAGAACAAAGGGATTGGGAGAGACGGGAGCATGTGCAAACATGCCGTAATGAAAATAATGCTGTCCGGCTTTGAAGAAAAAATGCCAATCTTATCATTTCTCATCACCCCCTTTGCATTTCACTCATTCTGCTGAGGCAGTGCGAAGCATCTTTAAACGTTACAGAGGAAGAGAGAGGGAGGTGGGATGGAGAGATGTAGGAGGAGGAGATGGGTGAGGCAGAGGAGGGGGAGGAGGGATTGTTGTTGCGTCTGCAGCTACTGTCATTCTGCTGCTGCGCGCTTCAGCGGCAGGAGGCTCTGCTGAAGGGAGGAGTAGGAAACGGTGCAAGGGAGAACGAGAGAGAGAGGACAGGCAAAGAAAGAAGGGGAGAGCCGGGGAAACACTGCAACAGCTGCAGCCGCCTGTCAGGAAGACAGAGAGGGAAAGAGACAGAGGGGAAGGAAGGGAGGAAATAAGGAATCATCTGTCTGTAAAAAAGACCAAAGATTCAAGAACTGTGCCTTGGTAGCCTGTTTTTTATTTTTTTATTTTTTTTTTAAAGAGGATACATGAACTGAGAGAAAATATATTTTTCTCCCTACCGATGATATTCTAAATGCTTTCATGCAGGAGGCATGCTCAGAAGTAGCGTGAAAGGAGGCCGAGAAGGAGATTTAAAGATGGAACGGGCGGAGAGCACCAAAACATACGGTCAAGCCGAGGGTAAAGCTGTCGGCGTGGCAGCAAAGAGGGGCAAGTCTGGGGTGCCCCAGAGTGCCCTTCCATCACACCAGCGAGGGGAACTGAGGGTGTACCGTGCAGGCAGCTCCGAGGGACGTCTGCCGGTGTCCTCCAACCTCCGCAAACAGAGGTCCCTGACCAACCTGGCCGTGCTCACCGACGCAGAGAAGAAGATGCACCTCTACGAGCCCAAGTGGAGCGATGACATGGCCAAGCCCGGAGCAGGGCACCTGAAGACAGGCAAGCCCAAGATGACAGGGGGAGGTGTGAGTGGAGGAGGGGGCGTGCCACTCTCGCGCAATCTGTCCAAGTCGGAGCACTCTCTCTTCCAGGGCAAACCCAAACCTTTCAGCCCCCTCGCCGCCCCTTCGGGCTTGGTCCGACCCGGTCAGAGCCGTATACCTCGGGGTCCTTACGCTGAGGTCAAGCCCCTGAGTAAGGCCCCCGAGGACGGCAAATCGGATGATGAGATCCTCTCCAGCAAGGCCAAGGCCGCCAGCAAGAAGCAGGTGGCGGGAGCTTCTGGGGAGGCCGGGGCCAAGGGCCAGGGGGAAGGGAGCCAGTCGTTCCTCAAGGTGGACCCAGAGCTGGTAGTGACTGTCCTGGGCGACCTGGAGCAGCTTCTCTTCAGCCAGATGCTGGGTGAGTAAATTGAAGCAGAACCCTTTTTCCCACCTGCAGACCTCAACCTGCCGGTCAAGCTGTTTGTTGCTCGTTAAAGCACAACCAATTGAAATAAAAAAAAAAAAAAACGCCTTGCACTGTCAGCACACCCCCTTACTTCAGCTGTCGCCAACCCCTGCTTGCTGCTGCAGTCTTCATTGTCCCTGAATGGAGCTAATCTGGCTCGGCGATTAATGAAAAGCCTCTATATGTCACTTTGCATGCCCTTGGAAAGCTTCCTCTTGAAAGCTGCCGCTGCTTTTGCAGTTTCATTGAAATCGGTATTCAGAATGTTGTGAATATTGTGATCAGTCACAGCAGGTGGTCGGGGCAGACAACACCTCCTCCATTGTTTGCCTTGCATTTAGTTTATTGTCAATGTTCTCCCTGTTGCTCTGTCAACTATGACCTAATTGATTGTGATACATATTTCTTTGTATAAGACTAGCTGTGGTCAATTGCATGGATGCGAATAAACCCCAGGTATGGTCAGGGGCACTGACTACATCTCTGGAGTCTGCAGTCGCGGGCCCAGCAACCAGCCATGTAGCCCTCTGCATGCTTCATGCAGGTATATCTGTGAATGGTTCCAGAAAATAGGACCCTGGGATACAAACCGGGCCATATTGAATTCATTTTCAGCCCACTGTGAGAGACGTATTTAGCCTCCTCCCAGCCCCATTCATCCATGGCCATTGACAGATGGTCTGCAATGGGAGAGAAAATGGCAAAGATGGGCTGGCTTCATCTCGCGAGGTGCTGTCGGCATCTGAGGAGAAGGAAGACCTCTTTGTTTACAATCAGATGGCCACGGATGACAGCATGATGTAATGTGTAGGTCAAAACACAGACTTTTTTGAACATCTCTTTCACATACATCACCGAGTAATCTTCCTGACAGGTTTTACACTGACCAGAGATATAGGTTGATCACTAGGTTGCCTGCTGGGAAATCTCTTTATTGGCCTCTGGCTATCCATGTCATTATCCCAAATGAGTGCATTAGATTAGCGTGTTGAGATAATTGGTTCATTGGCTTTGACATTGATCAGAAACAAGAGCACATCAGCTTTAGATTATGGCCAAAAAAAACAAATATCCTGAATGCTGTATTTTCTCTATCTGGCATGCATGGTTATCATACACCCTACTGCAGTGGTTCTCAAACCTCTCCTGGGGACCTTCAGCCGTTCCATGTTTTTGATGTGTTCCAGCACACCGACTGAATTGCTTTAATCGGGTGAGCTAGTTCAGGGCCACAAGAAACTTGTGAGATGGCTAGGGGTCCACAGAGAGGTTTGAGGACCACTGCCCTACTGTACTGTTGTTTGGGCATCAGCTGTTGAATTGGTGACCTCAAATTCAATTTTGCCCAAACCCTGACTCTATTAAATTGCCAATTTCAAGTCCCAGACCCTCGCTGTTGTTTCATAGGATGGTCATTTTATGTTTTTTTTTCTCTGTTGCATCCAGATAGAATCAACTTTGCTGTAGTCCACTAACAAAAACATGTTGTGACAGATAGTAATTGAAGATGGAATTGTACGGTTTGGGATTTTGGCTACATTTGACAGCATCTGGAGATGGCTCTTAAGGGGTTAAGGACTCATGGTTGCTCTGTCCTGAGTCATATAGCCCACTAACAGATTTAAACAAGCTCTGTCTCGCATAATCATGCACACTTTTTTAAAAATCTGCATTGACATGCCATTTCAATATGAATGAATCTTAACGGCTTTTATAGATATTTAAGATGTTTTATGAGTAGGTCAGTCAATTAGCATTTCATTTAGCCAACATTGAGGTAGAATTTATTTTGTCGACGTCTCAGCATGCCAATGTGATATATATGTCAACTTCAGTAGATATATATGTCAACTTCAACAGGTCATCGACCCCTCGTACTCATGACGCTTAAAGTCAAGTGAACATTGTCAGTAAATAAGCACAATGTGAGCATTGGCAGTGCATTGTGTGCACGTGTGTTTACGGGCCTGCATTTGGTTGCGTAGGAACCTTGAGCGAATTCTCAGTTCTCATCCTCCTGTTTTATAAGGAATAGAGATTTGAATTGTCCCAGTCCATTAAAGTCATTATTTAAAAACAAGTAAATCTCGCTTAAAACATTTCCTCAATTAATTATGAATTGTTGAATATGATTATCCCTCAAGAGACATGCAGTGAGTGAACAGTATTGGGTTATGAATGTGAAAACCGCTGAATTGAACTTCACACAGTGTAAGAAAGTGTCATGACTCACTTCTTGCTGACTTATAGAGAAAATATTAGTAAAGATGCACACACACACACACACACACACCAGCACCAGCCATTTGTCTCTGTGGCACTGGTTATAGAAAGCAACAGACTTGCAATTGCCTCTGCCCATTTACAGTTAAGGACAACATCACTGAAATAGTAACAAAGAAATGTGCAGAGGTGAGCATGTTTGCACAAGTAGTTTTTTGTTGCTGAGGTAACAGACTGCCCATATAAGGGGGTAGCTGTCTGGGTGTCCAGCCATATACAAAGCATTCTAATTCTATGGTCCGGCCCAATTCTCCTTATTCCAGTTCTTAATATTTATTACAGGAAATGCTTTTGTGACAGTTTTTCTTTGAGAGAATTTTCCTTCCGTACCATATTGTATTGCACAATAGCCGTCATTATGCGGCATATACATTTATTCATGGACTTGGTGTGTTTATAGTCTACATTCATTAGAAAAGTTCATGGTAGGATTAATGAAAGAACTGTTTTTGAACCGTCAATGTAGGTCTATTTTCAGGCCACTCTGAATTGGTGGTACAGTAGTGCCTTGGAGGTCATAATAGTCTTATTTATTAAGTTGGTTTGTGTAATGCGACCTCTCCCCATTACTGGAACTCAGTCCGACCCCTCCCTCATAAGAGCTGGAGATGTACATTGGCTCTTCCATTACATAGCCTCCATTGTATAGAGCAGCTGTAATGAACAAGCATGTGATGGAAACCACAATAGCAAAAAGGCAACTGTCTGGATTGAACTATTGTGAAGGGGCCATATAGTATAATGGAGAATTGTGAGCCAATGTGAACTGTCCACCATTTAACTGCCCACCATATCACTGGATATACAGTACCTTGCAAATAAATTATTCAGATCCTGAATAATTCTCAGATATTTTCTGAATTACAAATGGTACTTTGTGATTTCCTTCAGATTAATATTTTAAAAGATGAAACTACTATCATTATTGTGGAAAATGGGAAATTGGTTTATCTTGGGAGATATTTGTGAGAAAAATAAACATTTTGGACTATTCTTTTTGATAGATTTGCTCCAGGTTGTTCAAATAGTGCCAAATATTCTCAGTGGGATTAAAATTAGGACTGGACCACTGTAAGACATTCACCTTTTTATTCTTGAGCCACTCCAATGTTGCTTTGGCCTTGTGCTTGGGATCATTGTCCTGCTAAGAGGTTCATTCTTCAGGTCTGTTCGTTCAAATTTGTGTCACAGGCTCAACTATGCATTTTTTGATAAAACGTGGGTGATTGATGTGTCTTACTTTTGAGAACCAGCATTTTCAAAATGATGTTGATTGGCACACGCAGATACCTAAAAAGTCCATTAATCCTTTTGTTTGCATAGTTGTATATAGAAAATGTGCTGTTCATGCCAAGCTGCTCTAACTCAGTGGTCAGAGCAGCTGTCTCTGCATCTGAAGGTTGTGAGTTTGTGGCCAGGTTAAGGCTATACTTTGTGTTTTTATAAAAATGTGTCTGCTCATTCAAAACTGCACTGTTCTGCACTTCTAAACAACTGTATAACTCAAGGAGATGTAAATGCATATCCCCAGGAATCTGATTAAAATTAAACTGTTACTAGGCTGCTAGGGAGAATTATTGTTACGACTGAATGTGGTAATGTTTTTTGTTATACTGTACAATTCAATTTGGAGAGACCTAAAAAGTCCATCAATACGAGTGAATGCATGTTTGTATATGTAAATTTTGCATACCACGCTAAGCTGCTGTATTGCCTAGTGGTGCAACTCTATGAATTGGGAAGATATAAATACATACCCACATGAAACTTATTGAGATCAATGGTTAGGCTTGTACAATAGGCAGAACAGCAAATATGGTGGGCAGCATGTTTTATGATTCTTTGTTTAATGGACTGAAGCAGGTTCTCTTGCAGTATTCCCCTATATTTTGCTCAGTGAATTCTTCATTCGGTTTTAAAAAGATGCCCAATCCCCACTGATTAGAAACATCATGACGCTGCCAACACCATACATCATTGTAGGGATTGATTGTTTTGAGACATGGACAGTATGTGGTTTGCTCTCACACATTGTGCTTTGTGTTTTAGACAAAAGGCTATATCTTGGTTTCATCTGACCATAAAAACTATTACATCATCACTGGGTCACAGTCATGATTTCTGCCAAATTCTTGACATGATTTCAGATGGTACTTTTTGTGTAACAGTTTCTTTCTTACCACCCCACCACACAGGCCAGTGTTACGCAGAGCTTATATGGTGGACTGGTGTCCCGTTACTCTACTCCCAGTCACTAAACTTTACATCTCCCTCAAAGTGATTGTTCGCCTTTGTGGCTTCTCTCCTGAGTCTTCTTGTTTGAGCGCTCAGTTCCTTGGCAGTGCCTAGATGGTGAGATGCAGTTTCCACTTCTTGATTATTTATACAACTGTGCTTACTGGGAAATCCAGTGGTTTTGTACCCTTTTTCAAATCTATGCATTTGTATAAGTTTATCTCCAACTTTTGTAGAATGGTCTTTGTTCTTCATTTTCCTTCAGATTCACAGCCTGACAAATTATCCTTCAACGGGGGTGGGGGGTGGATGGCCGTTATCCAGAAAGTGAATGCAATTTTAATAGTTCAGGTAGAGACAAATGGTAAAGTAAGTCAGTCCTTGTTATGGCAATTTCTTTCATCTGGATAGACTAAACTCCAACAATTGTATATGTTTTTCTGATTTCTTTCTCTTTAAGTGTAGTTATAAGTCGTAGTTACTGATGTTTGTCCCTCCCGAGACATAATTTTAAGAAAACAGTATATCTCAAAATGAACAGAATGAATCTCTGATTAGCTGTTCATCCTGTGTTTGTGAGCCAGTGGACAATGTCAAAATAAACACCCAGCCCTAAGCAATTTTCTGGGTCTTGCTTTGGCTCAACTGCAAACCTTCTATAACCAAAGGCCAACAATCCCTGAATGCAGCTTTATGTAAAAAATTAGACAGTTTTAGTGCAGATAAAGAAAGGGAATGATTGCCCACACCACACTGACAATTTTTTTATTTACATTTTTCCCAAAGGACCTACACCACTATGTGGCTCATCTACAATTTAGCTACTGCAAAATGTAGTTAAATTATTAGTTGGACTATGTCTTTATAGGCAATACTTTTTTCCCGTGAACAGTTATCTGTTGACTAGACCATAAAGGGACTCACCGGGATTCTAAACTACCAAATCAGTCTAGATTTACTAATCTATACTTGCTGACCTTGTCCCTGTTCAACTAAAGTCGGCGCAATCTGTCATTTATTTTTGCTGGAAAAATAAGTAATCATTCAAACAGTTAGTAAATAGTTGTAGGAATTCATAGATTTATGGCTTTCAAAATGTCCATGGTCTTTTCATTGAGATCTGTTTTAACATTCTGTCCTTCTGTGAGTGAGTAAGGATTAATGTTCTAGATCCCATTCACAGATCACTGCAATGCAGGGCACCAGGGACCTTCCAATCACTTCAGCATGTAGACCTATTTCCTTAGCAGCACATGGTGTGGAGCCTCCCTGCATGTATGTCTGCTATGTGCTAAGCTGGCTGGCTGGGCTTCCTGTTTAAGTCCTTCAGTTGCTAGCATCCCCCTCTGTTGTCTACCGCTACAAATAGATGGAGGTTTTTCCATGTGGCTATGTGATAGAGACACAGGAAGTAGATCACATCCTTACTTTAGGCTAGGTTCAAGAACATAATGTTAAGCCTGTAAATATTCCATGCAGAAGCCGTTATGGGATTATTCCGGATATGATTTACTACCCTCTTTCCAAAAAAGATGGGACGCTGCGTAACATGCAAATAAAAACAGAATGCAGTGATGTGCAAATCATGAATCCTTATATTTAATTGAAAATAGTACAAAGACAACATATCAAATGTTGAAACTGAGAAGTGTTATTGTTTTTGGAAAAATTCATGCCCATTTTGAATTTGATGCCAGCAACATGTTTCAAAAAAGTTGGGATGGGCATGTTTACTACTGTCTTGCATCACCTCTTCTATTAACAATACTCTGTATTGTGTTGCTCCACAACATGTATTGTTCAGCATTAATGGTGCCTTCACAGATGTGCAAGTCACCCATGCCATGTGCACTAATGCACCCCCATACCATCACAGATGCTGTCTTTTTAACTGTGCACTGATAAGAAGTTGGATGGTCCCTCTCCTCTTTACCCCAGAGGATGCGGCGTCCATGATTCCCAAAATTATTTTCACATTTTGATTAGTTAGACCACAGGACAGTTTTGCACATCGCCTCAGTCCATATTAAATTGGCGCAGGCCCAGAGAAGGTGGCAGCGGTTCTGGATCTTGTTTATATATGGTTTCTTTGCATGGTGGAGTTTTATCTTTCATTTGTGGATGCAGCTACGTACTGTGTTCACAGACAATGGTTTTCGGAAGTGTTCCTGAGCCCATGCAGTGATTTCTACTACAGAATCTTTTCTGTTTTTAATGCAGTGCCTTCTGAGGGCCCGAAGATCACGGCCATCCAATATTGCCGTGATCTTCTGCCTTGTCCCTTGCATACAGAGATTTCTCTAGGTTCTCTGAATCTTTTAATGATATTATGTACTGTAGATAATGAGATCCCCAAAGTCTTTGCAATTTTACGTTGAGAAACGTTATTCTTAGACTGTTGCACTATTTGCCCGCGCAGTCTTTCACAGAGTGGTGAACTCCTCCCCATCCTCACTTATGACAGACCCATCCTCTCTGGAATGGTCTTTTATTACCCAATCATGTTACTGACCTCTTGCCAATTGACCTAATTAGTTGTGTGATATTCGACCAGTTTAGTTTTTTAGCATTACACAAGTTTTCCAATCTTTTGTTGCCTCTGTCCTAACTTTTTTGAAACGTATTGCTGGCATCAAATTCAAAGTGAGCATATATTTTTCAAGAAACAATAAAATGTCTCAGTTTCAACATTTGATATGATGTCTTTGTAGGTTTTTCTGTTGAATATAAGGTTTAAATGTTTTGCACATCATTGCGCTCTGTTTCTATTTACATTTTACGCAGCGTCACAATTTTTTTGGAAACTGAGTTGTTAAAAAAATGTGATTGGTGGTTTTCTCATCTCAATTAATAGAATGAATGTAAAGCAGATACGCTATGTGTTTACTGAGCAAATGGTTGAGCTATTGTAGCTCAAATTGCTGAAAAAGTGAATGCTGGTACTGATAGAAAGGTGTCAGAACACACAGTGCATCGCAGTTTGTTGCATATGGGGCTGCGTAGCCGCAGACCTGTCAGGGTGCCCATGCTGACCCCTGTCCACTGTCGAAAGCACCTACAATGGGCATGTGAACATCTGAATTGGACCATGGAGCAATGGAAGAAGGTGGCCTGGTCTGATGAATCATGTTTTCTTTTACATCACATGGATGGCCGGGTGCATGTGTGTTGTTTACCTGGAGGACACATGGCATCAGGATGAACTATGGGAAGGAGGCAAGCCAACGGAGGCAGTTTGATGCTTTGGGCAATGTTCTGCTGGGAAACCTTGGGTCCTACCATTCATGTGGATGTTACTTTGACACGTACCACCTACCTGAGCATTGTTGCAGACCATGTGTACCCGTTCATGGAAACGGTATTCCCTGATGGCATTGGCCTCTTTCAGCAGGATAATGCGCCCTGCTACAAAGCAAAAATTGTTCAGGAATTGTTTGAGGAACACAACAACTAGTTGAAGGTGTTGACTTGGCCTCCAAATTCCCCAGGTCTCAGTCCAATTGAGCATTTGTGGGATGTGCTGGACAAACAGGTCCGATGCATGGCGGTTCCACCTCGCAACTTACAGGACTTTAAGGATCTGCTGCTAATGTCTTGGTGCCAGATACCACAGCACACCTTCAGAGGTCTAGTGGAGTCCATGCCTCGACGGGTCAGGGCTGTTTTGACGGCAAAAGGGGGACCTACACAATATTAGGCAGGTGGTCATAATGTTATGGCTGATTGGTGTACATTTTTATAGTTAGGACGATGTCTATTTAAATGGCACTAAACCTAAATCAACCAATAGATTTTGATGGTTTCTTCTTTGACTCAGGAGGCCATGACTGGTAAAAATATCAGAAGTATGCTATAAATATATTTTTAAAATTAGTGAAAATCTTTTTTAGATCGTGTTCACCATTTGTATGAACTTATTATTGATAAAATAAAGAAGTATTTAAGGGATTACAATGTAAATTACTCTTCCTGCTCTGTCAATGTAATGGAATATTGTTTATTAAAGGCTGTGTCTTCTGTGGTGATAGGCTATTAACAAAGGAATGTTCAATAGCTCATCTAGCTTTGGTGCCATCTCCTAATGGAATTGTAAAATGGCAACGAAGTATGCAAAACCTCAAAAAGGTCTGCGACCAGAATGTCTCCACTTCTGGCAGTAATAGTGACAACACTTTATCCATCCCGTTTTTTTTTTTAATGGAGATTGAGTTTAAGCGGATATTCTGAGCTATGACATGAGATTGTGTTAGTGTTTTGAAATACTGCCTCCTCCAAACGTTGGAAATGATCATTGTAGTTACACAAGGCAGGGTTCATACACATTTTGACAAATGAAATTCCATGGCTTTTCTATGACTTTTGACCAAATTTACATGATAAATAATTTTGTGGCATTTACATATACATAAAATGAGTTATGAAAACTAAACAAAAAACATGATATTTTTAGTCCCACTATTGCTAAGCTAATTAATAACTGAAGAATTACATCAATAGGTTGATTCAAACATCTAAAATCTATTAATAAATGTAAGCTACAATAGCAGTATCAATATGTAAAATTATAAATATGTATAATTTTTATTATACATATTATTAATGTAAAATTATAAATATGTATAATAAATCTTCACAGATTTAACAGTAAAAAATTGAGGGGCGGTTTCCTGGACAGGGATTAAACCTAGTTCTAGAGTAAAAATAAACAATAATTAATAAATAACCAGGCATTGTTGAAAGAGTGTTTTCCTGGCATTGCTTCTTAGCAAGTTGTAGCTAGCATGCTGGCTACATTCCATTAGCTGGCTACTATTGGAGTGCTGTACAACTTTAGTGTGAGGTAAAAGATATGACAAGCTCGAGAGTTGATAATCTGAGACAAACTGCGGTTCAGCAAGTACACAAATGTGAGTTATTCAGCCCACAAGATGAACTCCAGCAGTTATCAGAGGCAAGGTGCATGGGGAATTCAGCTTCAGTGTAACATAACGAGCTTGAGCACAAGCAGTGATACATGTTCTGATCCTTGCAGAGATGTAGATAATTTTTAGTAAAATATTTATATTAAAGATTAAAAATAAAATTTAAATTAAAGATTTAATGAATTAACTACATGAAAATAAATAATTTCCATGACTTTAATGTTTTCATTTTTGCTGGACTGCGTAAGCCGAGCCGGCCAAGAAGAGCGAATGTCTCTTACTGAGTGAGTGAGTGAGTCACTGACTGACTGATTACCTCTTGTTAAATAGCGTAGTGGTTAGAGAAGTGGACTTGTGAACTATAGGTCCCGAGTTCGTATCTCCTCGCAGGCCGAAGCGACGTACGCATTATGAATTATTCCGTATAGACAAAAACTTCGCTGGCTAAAACTGATAGTATCTACATTATGGTAAGCCTGAAATAAAACAGTTTACTGTTATATTGCGACTGTTTCTGGTGGATTTTCGAAGTATGCATCCGTGCATGCGTTTTGGGTCAGGATAGACAAACACATTTGCTGGCTTAACATACAGTAGTTAAGTTATAGTAAGCCTTAACTGAAACTGTATATGGTTATATTGCGACTGTTTCTGGCATGGAAAAGTTCATCTTCAGTCTCGCTAGCAATTGCTCAATTCTTATGATTATTCCTAGGAAGTTAGGAGATACTAGTAAGCCCATTACTGGCTAATAAGCTGTTAAAACGGCCAGTGGCAAAAGCAATACAGTTCATAGACGCTATGGTGGAGGTATACTTAATAAGAAACGTTAGTCAGTTTAACACAATCCTCAATGGAGTCTAGCGACTGCTGAAACGTGTAATGCCGTGGCGTAGTGGTTAAATACAGTGCCTCTCATGTGAAAGACCTAAGTTTGAACCTATTGAGAGCAACGATATTTATTAATTATCTCTGGTAGATTCCACGATTCTCGTCTTTTCACTTGATGAGAAATTTAGTTATCGTAGCCTTTATTGATAGTTATTGTATTAATGTCATTCACGAATGAAAGAAAACAGTACATTGTTTTGCCATGAAAGAAAAAATACGTTCTTATGCCATGAAATGAAATAGCTTTGCCAGACACGCTAGCAATTGCTCAATTCTTATGACTATTCGAGTAAGTTAATACTCGAATAGTTAAAGCTTATTACTGGCTAATACGCTGTTAAACGGCCAGTGGCAAACGCCATACATAGATGCTATTTGTGGTTGAGGTAAACTTAGTAAGAAACGTTAGTCAGTTTAACTATATCAGTGTCATTCACGAATGACCAATTAACTATTAAAATGTCCAGTGGCACAAGAGGATTTGTTCAGGATAGAGACAAGAGGCTATACTAACACCTGGCAAATGTACAGCTCTGTGGTGTAGTGGTTAACGACACAGCTTTTCACGTGGGCGACTTTGAATCTCGAGATGGCAACACTCTTTATTGCGGGCCAGCTGAACTAGGCTTGCCTGGTTTCTTGTTTTCCAACACCTTTCCAGGCCTGGAAAATGCAAATTTCAAATTCCCTGACCTTTCCAGGATTTCCATGATCATACGAACCCTGGCAAGGTGACAACTGTTGAAGGATAAACTACTTTTAGCTTACAGTAGCAGTTTCTTCCATATCCAGACTTCCATAATGTTGAAAGAGGTGTGAATGGACATGCATTTTTATTTAACAATGGCAGGCCATTTGCAGCCTCTCCACGTTCTGCTTAATTACCCTCAGAGTGAAGAACTAATGCCTACAGACCACTATTTACGATAGGTTTCCTCCATTATACTTGACTCTCAGCCAACAATTAATACAACAGATGATAATTGGTTAGTCTCTCATGGGATCATGAATGTAGCTGTGAACTATACTTTATAGTAAAAAAGACAATTCCTAATTTCCCACATCTCTCTTCTTCACTGTAAATGGTCAGTGTGAAATCCGGTCATTAATTTCAACAAATGAGACAGAGAACATGGCTAATGGCTCCATGTTATTGACTGAGGATCAGACGGTCATGTCTTGTCCACTGCCCATCTAGTAGGCTTTCAGTTTCCCCATTTGTCACATCTTACATATTACATTTGTCTTTTATTTGGCCATGGTCTACTATGGATTATTGTAAACAGGTGATTGGGTGCAGGGAAAGGGGCTGACTTGAAACCGTGTGAGATTGTCATTGTTGTTCTGATGCTATAATTGACTTAATGTATGCAGGAACATGCTCTCATCTTGGAAAACGCGTCTTGTCTTTTCTATTGGGAGGCTAAAGGGCTTGTAGTTTTCACAGAATGTCAGATGCTTTGCCCTAATACGCACTCAGTGTCTGTTTCACAGCTAGGACTGTACCATTTCAGGATTCAATGGGGGGGGCGGGGCTTTCACGGTTAGGGCTGTAGCACGGTTGCCATGGTGAGGGAGCTGAGGGAGTCACATTTGTCTGCCTAACGATGTGAGCACAGCATGGATGCTTTTCCCCAACACAACACCTGTCACCATGCCACAGCCACAACAATGGATTCACTCTGGAATACAAAAGAATTAAAGGCCTATTGTTTGTTAAAAGTCAACTGCCTTTTATGAGTGGAATTTATTCAAAACACTCCAATTCAGTCTTTGGGAAATCAAAATGTAATATATTCAATAGCTGGTACTTGGAGAAAAAAATTCCAGAGAGGAAGAGCTTTGGGATGTCTCGAGGGAATATAACCCAACAGTTTGACAGTGATGCATGGGATATGTGATTGCATTGTGTTTTTGACCATAGGGACTCATGTAATCTCTCCACAGACCCAGAGTCACAGAGAAAACGCACAGTGCAGAATGTCCTTGACCTCAGACAGAACCTGGAAGATACCATGTCTAGTCTACGGGGAGCTCAGCTCAGTCATGGGTAAGTTCATAGTGGGTGCTTCTGATGACACGCGTGAATGTGTTAACAGATCGATGGAGTACCTAGAATCATGTTTACACAACTCTTGTCAACTTCTTAGCTACCTGCCACCTGGTCAAACTATTGCTGTCCATCCCTCTTAAGCAGACTCTTGCTTTTTTGCTCATTCTGGGAAACCCTTTGTCCAGTTTTCCTTTTGGATTGTCTCTATCGCAATGAGATCACAATAACAGTAGGCACCGGAGCCTAATCCAACAGGATATTGAAGAAACTGGGCAAAAACAAAAAAAAGTTTGTTAGCATAAAGTAATTCCACATTCGATGCTTGTATACCTGCCATTTTGCTTGCTTCTTATCTCCAGCTCAACAGTATGTGCTCTGCCTAACAATATTCCAGTTGCCTCTTAGTCTCTCTTTGATGTGTTCTGTTGATGTCCTAGGGGGGTTCCATCCCAGATATGAGCACTGAATTTCCGTAGCCTTTCTCCGGAGGCTGACTGACACCATCTAAAAACTCTGACTCTTTGACCTTGGCTACCAAATCTCTAGAGCACTGGTCAATATCGACTGCAGACAGGGCACTGAAGTCCCACCAGTTTCATTGGATGTTCAGCCAAATATTTTGCTGTGCGACCTACTGCTGAAACAAGACAGGAAACAAACACCCTCAGACAACAGTTGATGTAATTATTAAGCTTTTCTTTAGCACAGCCTGGGAGTCATCTCCATCCTGCAATGACTCCATATGGGCAGTTCCTGAGCTTATGCCCACCAAGCCCTGACCCTTATATATCAAGCTCCATACTGTTCATAACACTATCAACATCTTGTCAATTCAGGCCCTCAAAAGATTCTTCCAAAACGAGACTGATGCTTGCATGATGACTCAAACTGAAATCTGATACACTATCATTCACTACATATTGTAGTCTTAGGTTAGGGTTAGACTTCTTCCATTGCAGTTGTTTAGACGAAACTGGCGGGTTTGTTGGAACATCGTTTATTATTTTGATCATAAAAGCTAGGGAGACGTACCCAAATGTTACTTTACCCATGTGTGTTTGGTACCAGCCGTGACCAATCAGACTGAGCACACCGGTTTCTCAGAACAATCAGAACGGATGTGTTGTTTATGTGATCTAGAAATCGTCCTGGAGACATTCCGATCCTTATTACTAGCTAGAGAAGAAACCTAAAGTGATAGTTTGATCTGAATTCATATTTGGGTGTGTCCCGAGCAACAAAATCTGCATTGCAAGCAGAAAGTAACTAAAAAACCACTTCAAACTCACTGCAGTAATCTGTTGCACTAGCATAGGGTTTTTCTAAACTGCATAATTACGAAACAGCCAGCGGAATTTAGTGACTTCAAACTGGCAATATGCAAACTATTTTCTATAGCAACCACCCAGGCTTTGTTTTTCGGCTGTGATGTAATCGGTAGCTTGCCAGTGCTAAGTGGTTGTTCCAGGTGCTCAATAAAGTTAAGTCGAAACACGGATTGATACCATTGTGAATAAAACTGCCTGGTAAACATAGGTAGTATTAGTTCAGTCGGAAATTGTGTTTATATAGCGAAAATGAAAACATTATGTTGAGGAATACAAAGTTGACTGGTTCTTTGAGAGGAACAACTCCAGGAGTCATAGTTGGAAGTTTTTTGGAGTAGGTTTCCGCTTGCAATGTAGCTTTTGTTGCTCAGGATGCACAGTTTAAATTCATGAATGCAAATAATGCAATGCAAATAATGCTAATTCCAGGCTCGGACAGAGTTGAATAATGGCTATTTGTGAAAAATGACTCCATGGGTCTTCAAGAACAACTCAAGGAAAGCGTTAGTTCACCCAAATATGAATCTAGGTCAAACTTTTCCTTTAACATTCATGGCCTTGACCTAGCGTTTGTCTGGAGCAAAGAGGTTTTGGGGTATTCAGGCAAGAAACAATGCTGCTTTTCAGTTTGATTCAATATATGAAAGCACATTTTCTCAGTTTAATACTATTGATTTTACCTTTGCTTACTATACAGCAAATTCAGTTTCAGACCTTGATCTTTCTTTTTTTACAGCTGAGCTCTGTACTCCAGCAATAATACTATTACTGTTTCTTGCAGGGAGCAGGCATTATGTGAATAAAATAATGCTAATTGTTAAATATCTTCTGGGATGTTAAATATAAACATTTAAAAATGTATATTTGTTTTTTTTTATTATGAATTTTTCTTTCTAAATTCACGGAACACAAAAATTAGTTCTGTATACTAGCCTGGGTAAAGTTGTAATTTAAATCAAATTAGAGAGGAAGAAATTAGATTAAGGCATCTTTTGGTTAAGAATAGCAAAGACATTTTTTTTTTAAATATGTGCCAATTCTAAAAAAGAAATAATCCTGTACATAAGTATTCAGACCCTTTATTCAGTACTTTGTAGATGCGCCTTTATCAATGATCACAGCTTCTTAGGTATGCCGCTAGCAACATGCATGCCTGGATTTGGGCAGTTTGTCCCGTTCTTCCTTGTAGATCCTCTCAAGCCCTGTCAGATTGGATGGGGACCATCTGTGAACTGTGATGTTCAAGCCTCCCCACAAATATTCTGGCTAAGCCACTCAAGGACATTTACAGACTTGTCCTGAAGCCACTCCAGCGTTGTCTTTGCTATGTGCTTCAGGTGGTTGATGGGCTGAACGATGAATATTTTCCCCAGTCTTAGGTCCTGTGCACTCTGAATCATTTTTTTTTGTTGAACACCTGCCTAACATGCTGTTTTTATGAACTCCTGCCTAATATGCTGTTGGTCCTTCGCCTGCCACCAGAAGAGTGCCGACCCATTGAGGCATGGACTCTACAAGGCCCCTAAGTGTCTGGCATCAAGACATTAGCAGCAGATCCTGCAAGTCCCATAAATTGCAAGGTGGAGCTGCCGTGGATTGGACTTGTCGGTCCAACACATCCCACAGATGCTCAATCGGATTGAGATCCACATGAATGCCCAGGCCCAGGGTTTCCCAGCACAACATTGCCCAGAGCATCACACTCCCTCCACCGGCTTGTCGTCTTCCCACAGTGCATCCTGGTGTCATCACCTCTCCAGGTAAACGGTGCAAACGTACACGGCCGACCACGTGATATAAAATGAAACGTGACTCATCGGACCAGGCAACCTTCTTCCACTGCTCCAAGGTCCAGTATAAACACTATTGTACCCATTGCTGGCGCTTTTGCCGGTGGTCACAGGGGTCATCATGGGCACTCTGACTGCTGTGTGTTTCAGAGATGCCCTGACCCAGTCTTCTGGCCATAACAATTTGGCCCTTGTAAAAGCCACTCAGGGTTTTACTCCTGCCCATATCTCCTGCATCCAACACATTGACTACGAGAACTTATTGTTCGCTTACCATCTAGTCCACGCAGACCTTGACATATGCCCTTCTTAGGAGATGATCAACATTATTTGCTTCCATAATGTTTTGGCTCATCAGTGTACACTAATCAGCCATAACATTATGACCACCGACAGGTGAAGTGAATTACACTGATACTCTTGTTATCATGGCACCTGTCAAAGTTGATGTGTTAGAAGCAGGAAAAATGGGCAAGTGTAAGGATCTGAGCGGATTTGACAGGGGCCAAATTGTGATGGCTAGACGACTGGGTCAGAGCATCTCCAAAACTGCAGCCCTTGTGGGGTATTCTCGATCTGCAGTGGTCAATACCTATCAAAAGTGGTCCAAGGAAGGAAAAGCGGCGATAGGGCGACAGGGTCATGCGCGGCCAAGGCTCATTGATGCACGTGGGGCGCTAAGGCTGGCCCATGTGGTCCGATCCAACAGACGAGCTACTGTAGCTCAAATTGCTGAAAAAGTGAATGCTGGTACTGATAGAAAGGTGTCAGAACACACAGTGCATCACAGTTTGTTGCGTATGGGGCTGCGTAGCCGCAGACCAGTCAGGGTGCCCATTACTGACACCTGTGACCATTGGCCTCTTTCAGCAGGATAATGCGCCCTGCCACAAAGCAAAAATGGTTTTGGAATGGTTTGAGGAACACAACAACTAGTTGAAGGTGTTGACTTGGCCTCCAAATTCCCAAGATCTCAATCCCATCAAGCATCTGTGGGATGTGCTGGACAAACAAGTCCGTTCCACGGAGGCCCCACCTTGCAACTTACAGGACTTAAAGGATCTGCTGCTAACGTCTTGGTGCCCGATACCACAGCACACCTTCAGAGGTCCAGTGGAGTCCATGCCTCGAAGGGTCAGGGCTGTTTTGGCGGCAAAAGTGGGACCTACACAATATTAGGCAGGTGGTCATAATGTTCTGGCTGATCAGTGTATAGTTTAATTGCACCCAGTTGGTGTCACAAGTCTAAATAAGTCCCTGATTAGAGGTTTGAGATGAAAAAATGGGGTGGAACTGGCTACAAGGTCCAGATTTGAGTTTGAAATGTACAGGCTCTAACATATGAAATGTTTGATCTGCATTCATAAGTTGAAACTATCTTAATAATAGTTAGACTATTTCAAACCTATTAAGGAAGTATCATCTTACTGTAAACTAATTATTCTAATGAAGCATTGTGAAAATTGGAAAGTATTCCTGAGGCAGATAGAGCTAACAGTCCCTGTTTATGAATTATCCATCTACAGAAGTACAGAAATAGCAAAAGGAAAAAAAACACCCACATGGTCTAAGGCAGGCATTGCATTATTCACCTAGTCTGGTTGGTGCATCTGGTTATGTAATCTCCAGACTCAGCAGAAGCTCTTCACCATTGGGAGGGCACTGCAAAAACTGACCCACTTTCAGTTAGAGCCGACCACTACTCATCTAGTCTAAACTTGAACAACACTCTTTAGTTTAAGCTAGAAATGCTCTTTAGTCTAAACTCAAACTGCACCTTACTCTAAACTAGAATGGTTTTCTAGTCTAAATTAGAACTGCTCTCTTGTCTGAACTAGAACCATGACCTCTAGTCTAAACTAGAAATATGCTCTTTAGTGTAAACTAGAAATATACTCTCTAGTATTAAACCGAAACAGGCTCTCTAGTCAACACTAGAGCTGATCTCTGGTCTACAATAGAACTATTCTGTAGTCCAAACTGTACTGTAACTGTTCTCTCATCCATATTGACTCACTTTTTACTGGCTGACACTATGGCCTTGTAAGGTGACACTGGCTCTGTATTGGTAAAAATATGTATTAAAAAAGAAATATGTTGGTCTGTTTAGTAAAGTGGCAAAAAAGAAGTTGTTAACTCAAAATATATCCTCTGAAAGCACATCTACTGTAGAGTTTGCCAGGAAGCATAACAGTGACCTGGTCCACAAGTGTCTTACAACCAATCAACCTGGAGCAAATCTGCCTAAAAGAAATCTGCCCAAAATCCCTCCTACAATGTGTGCAACGCTGGTACATACTAACCCCGATGACTTAAAGCTGTTATTGAAGTGGCTCTAACAAATATTAATGTGTCAAGTTTGAATACTTATGCTGCATCACTGGAAGAAAACTGCTCAGCGATTTCACCATGCTCATGGATGACACCATGAGACAGTCAGTGACTTTAAAACAGCAACACAGTTTAAATGCTGTATGAAGAAAACTGACGATGGATCAACAACTTTGTATGACTCCACAATAATGACTTCAAACAATCAAGTGAAAACAGCAAAACCAATACTCACATTGAAAAACATATTCCAAAACATGTATCCTAAATGCAACAAGGCACTACAATACAAATGCAAAGACAAAAAAATGCAAAGGAATACTCTTGGGCTAAAAGCAAAGCCTTACGTTTGGGACCATTCCAACCAAACAGATTACTGAGTGACAGTCATGGTGGTGGCTTGATCGTGGTATGGGTATGCTTGAATTTTGTCAGAGAGTTTTTCAGGATGTAATAAACATGAAGAAGCTAAACACAGAGAAAATCCTTGAAAAAACCTGCTTCAGTCTGCTTTACATCTGACACTTGGAGAGGAGTTCACCTTTCAGCAGAGCAGTAACATAAAACACAAGGCCAAATGAACACTGGAGATGCCTACAGAGAATTCAGTGAATGTACCTCTAAGTTATAGTTTTCACTTAAATTTGCTTGAAAATGTAATAACTTGAAAAGAACAGAATACCAGAACAATGGGCCAACATTACTTAATCCAGGTGTACAAAGATCTTAAAACTCAGATAAAATTGCAGCTATTAAATGTGCCCTATGCAATTTAACACTACCTATCAGCAGTGAGTTGTATATCGGCTCTATAACTCCATTAGGACCTGACATCGTCATTATTAAGAGCATTCTGACCAGTTTGAAGCAGTGTCACCTCCAACCGTCGATGCTGGAACAACACAGGCTTTCGTTTCAAATGGGGTTAAAGTTGATGGGCCCTTTCCATAACTACAGAACACAGAATAAACAAAGTAAACAGTTAAACCTATCAAAACGTCATCTGGGCTATCTATTGCGTTAGATGCATTGCCATATTTCAGAGACCCGTTGATGGCTATCTAGCGAACATGAAACCATAATCGTGCTAGCCAGCGCTAGCTGGAACAATAAAATGCACACTTTGACCAGTTTGCACAAGGCTAAATCTAGCTAAAAGGCAATATATTTGCTTCTTCCGAGCAATATTCGCTTATGGACAAGGTTTAGCCAAACAACCCACAATGCATGTTTGTTTTTCTGAAAATTTTGCAGAGAACACCAGGTTCTAACACTTTTCCCTCAAGAAATGTAATCAAGAAGTGTCTGCTCGGACATAATTTAGCACGTTAGCTTATTGTCTCGACCAAAGACCTTGGAGAAACCTTCCTAAAACGTATCGGGCGCTCATACAAACATAATAAACAAGAACAACAACAACATCGAATGATTTTCTACATAGCATAATTGTTTCTCTGTCATCATCAGTCTAGTAACTTACACATAGATTTCATTGACTATCTAGCCAACTTTCTATATAAGGTGATGTGACCTACTGGTCAAGTAGAATGGCAGCCAATTCGGCATCACTGTCAACACAAACTTCAGCTCTCGACATCAAATGCAAAATTTACCCTCATTTGTCTTGCATTGTGCTCGCATTGCTTCCGTATATTTTCCTTTCTGGAGCATTCAGTGTAGGCTACGTGAACCCAAACCCTTCATCTCACACACCTTCAAGGAAGTGCCCGCCTACGAACATCCCGGCCTTCTACGTTTTACTTGCAACCATGGCACCGGGGATAGTGTTAGTCCTGGCTCTCTGCCAGAGACTGTTTTTTAACATTAACTGATGATATGTAAGGGTTATTATCAGATATTTTGAATGGAAAATACTGCATAGGGCACCTCTAAGTCACTTGAAATCCTGCTTTGTAACACAAAATGAGAATAAATCCAAGGTAGGTGAATACGTACAAGTATATTTGCCCTGTGTCCTTATATTTATAGTATACTGTACGTACGACTTGCCCTTGAGCTAGCAGATGCCACACACTGTTCACTGGCATTGCTGAAGGCTTAGTTTGAATGGTACAGCTCTATCTGGGTCAGGAGAGACTGTGTGTCAGGATGGATTTCTTTAAATGCCAGCTGACAGAGAGAGCAAGAAATATATTGGATATAGCTTTTCCCTGTATAATTCATTGTGTAATAGTATTATCATAGTCCAGCAAACAAAAAGTCTACTTCCTCTATGTCTTTTCTTTCATTCTGTTTCTATGATTTCCTAACTTTAATTCTTCCTCTTCTTTCCCTAGCTGTCTGGAGAGCAGTAACATTTGCTACGACAGCGATGAGACCAACGCCCGAAGCATGTCCAGTCTGTCCAACCGCTCCTCACCCTTGTCCTGGCGCCACGGCCAGTCCAGCCCCCGTCTCCAGGCTGGAGATGCCCCCTCATCCACGGGCAGTGGCAGCTACCAGGGTGGCAAGGCCGGCTCCCAGTACACGGCCCACACCATGCCTGCCCGAGTCTCCAGCCGGCTCAGCCACTCCTCCCGAATCGAGCTCATCGAAGGGCTGGACATGGACGATGCCGATCTCAAATCTGGTTACCTGAGTGACAGCGATCTGCTGGGAAAGAGCATGCCAGAGGATGATGATGACAATTTGGCCAATGGGTAAGGGTCTATACCAAGGGCGGAAAAGTCATGCCATTGAGGGCCAAGTACCAGCATCTTTTCAATTTCAGATATTGATGAGGCTTAAAACACCATGTGAGGGAAGTTCCCAAATAATCAGCAATCTTAATCAAACAAGTGCAAGGCATGAGTGAAATGTTGCACACCCTCCTTTGGAATGAGTTTGACACATGTGGTCGAGTCCATTGTATAACTGACAGTTTGTGGGTAAAAAAAAATCTTCTGCATTGCTCTAGTCGAACGCCCAGCCACGCCCACAAACATTTCCTTCCAACAAGCGAGTCTGAACTGACTTGCTCTTAGACAATTTCTGTTATGTGAACACAGTCTAACATTCTAATTGGTTCCAGACATGGGTGCGTTGGGCCTGAACTAGAACTCACCTATAGGTAAATCTGCATTTAAAAAATATAATATACTCTGGTGAAAGACCATCCAATTGCTGGTGTCTGTTTTGTACTACATTCTTAACTTCACCGCAAATGACTTCAGCGATGGCAGTCTGTCACACCAAAGTACGTTGGTCACAGAGTAGCAACAGGATTCAGTTTGATTCGGTCAAGGAGCTTTTGCCCTCACAGCGCTGTCATCAAAAGTTTGTCTAATTTCTCTTGCTTGATCTTGGATGGGTTTATTAGGCGTCCATACTTCTCTGTAGGTGGATTCTGCTCAGTCGAATCTATTCTTACAATTCTTACAAGACTAATAGCGAAATGCCTACTTATGAGCACTTTTCAAACATGCAAAGTTAAAAAGCAGCGGAAAGAAATACCCCTTAGCTCGGCTATGCAAGAGGTAGTGATACAGAGTTGATATGCACAATAGTAAACGTTTAAGGATTGCACAACCTTCTTCCTGGAAAGCTACTGTACTGTAGGTCATTTAGCAGAAACTGTAATCCAGAGTGTGTCTTTTCATGAGCATTTGGGTGAAGTGCATTGCTTAGGGACACAACAACATTTGGCTGATCGGGCATTCAAACCAGCAACCTCTGGGGTTTTGGCCCTACTCTCTAACCACTAGACCGTCTGCTGCCGCCAACTTCTGTTGTGACTAAACCCAAATGAACCCAATGAGCTTTTCATCCCGGTAGTTATTAAAATCAGGTTTGTGAAATTCTGATTGGAGAATATCTACAGGATGATAGCTTTCCAGAAACAAGGTGGACAGCTCTGATCTACATATGGGTGAGAGTAAACTGGGAAACAGAATTGATTATGAACAGTAACAGCAGCATATTTGATGTGTGTGTGTACGTGCTGTGTATGAATAAGCATGTATTCTCTCTGCAAGATGCCTGCAGAATGTTCTATAACGTCTGGTGTAATGAGGAGCAACGTGCGTGCAACTAACTGGTATTACTACTAATGTCAATCCTCCTCTGGATAAAATCCAATGTTCGGTAAAATATATTGTGTTGCGGATGTGTCTGTTTGTGTTAATTCGACAACGCACAAATCTAAACAAGTGTCTAAAGTAATCTCAAACACTGCTTGATTTTTTTCTGAGTTCCTTGCTATTCCAAGATCTAGGGACATGATCTGCTGAAACAATACATTCTGTCTTTGAAAAGCAAGGAAACCAGCTCTAAATGGGTCTGAATGAGTTCAGATCACGTCCGAGTGATGCACTAATTACTTTCATTACCCGCACTCCTGCTGAGCTGGCTGTGTCACCGGCAGCTGTGGGCATTTATTCATTCACTTATACACACCCGCATCGAACTTCCGGAGACGGAAAGGGGTTTGACTGACTGAAACACACTCACAGCCCCTGGAATCAGTGCTTGTCTGTGCTCCTGTAAATGGGTTTGAGAAAGTCACTTCATGCTACTAACAAGCTACAGATAAAAATGACTTAACTGAATATTGTATAACACTGGCTTAAAGAGATACTTTGGGCTTTTGGCAATGATGCCCTTTTTCTAATTCTTTAAAGTAAGGTGAAGCATTTACGTTTGTTATATATCTGCATGCATTTAAAAAAAGGTTATGTTCAATTGCTAACTAAGGCAATGACTATAGGATGTCCTATCATGCTAGCAGAGACCTCAAATCAGTGACTGTAAGTCTATGGGATGTGCTAGCTTGCTAGCGGAGACCTCCAGTCGAAGTCTGTAAGTCAGTCAATGCGCTTAAGCCAGTTAGCATGGTCTCAAAAAGAAACAACCTTTGATATCCTTAAACTCGACACAGACAAAAGAACTTCATCCATGAGTTCATATAACTGGGGCCTCGCTGCCAAAGCCCTCTTTTTCAAAGTCAAACCTTACTAACTGACTAACCGGGCCTTAGTAACAGTAGCCATGACAGAGCGTCAGAGCGTCAACATGTTGGTCAAGGTGTGCCAAGGCATCAAGGACACAGAGTGGGATGTGTTCTGTATGCCAGTGTTCTTTGACTGCCAGGTGCAGAGGCACATCATTCTCTTTCTTCATGCTTCATTTAACACTCGTTTCAGTCTTTCTTTCTCTTACTTTGTCTTTCTCATTTTACCCCTCTTTCTTACTGCCCTCTCTCTTCCCCTCGTTTCCTTTGTGTCACATCTTTAATTCCCTCCTCTCTAGTTGACACACAGTCAGCAGGCAGAAAATAGGCTGAGGCACAAAATTCAGGCCAGTTCTCTAGTGATGTGAGCAGCTTTATCACTGCTCCACATGCACTGGGATTTACTCTGCAGCTTCTGGGGCACTGCCTGACTGACTGACTGCCTGGCTCACTGGCCCGCTTAGGTATTCTATCCATTCTGCCAATGAGACTACAGTGTTAAAAAGTGACATGGTATGTCTGATGATTGTAGACATGCCTGATAGTGCGTTCTCATTACTGGGCCTCTAGCATCCTCAATCCCTTAGTGACTTATTCAAGGTGACCATGATGAGAAACCCTTTGCCTCTACCGGTGAGCCACCGGTTTCCAGTTCTGCCCAAAATGCAGAGATAAGGGGATCTCTGTGACAACTTAATGTATTTAATCCAACTGAATGTAACATGGATGAGAATTCACCAAATCTACCTGAGAGGAAACATGTAATTTGCCACGTGACCTTGGATGCATCCTTGTCCTTGAATGCTATAACAGCTTGACAACCTTATCCTGTATGCACACTGTCTTTTAAGTTGAGGGAGAAATGCCCTTGATTCGGATGGACCCCTGATTCCCGTAGGAGTTGAGGTATTCAGCTGGACTGACTGTCAAAATAGACTCTTATAGAGTAGTGTACTTTGAAGCACTACCAGTGCGCAGCTATATGCACTTGTAGGTCTTAAAAGAGGAGTAGACGGCTCATTCTCTAGTTTGCCCATAACACACATTTCAGTCAGCATACTTCTGAATAAATTAGCATGTTAAGTAACAGTCCAGGACAGCAACCATTAATTCATTTAATCTGACAGTTACTGTACACTCAATCCAAATATAATCCACCATGCTGAATGTCAAAGATACAGAAATATAGACACTTGCAACACACACACGGACACATTTCATCTCATTGGAAGCCATTAGCCTTTATCATCTCTTGAAAATAGATCATTTGTGCAAGCCCCTCCTGCGTCGCCATAGCAACCTGCTCTGACTGTGGTGGAACAGAACAATTCTCCCAGCTCTTTCACCATTATCACTAATAATTCCTCATCTATCTGAATGGAAGCCATAGTATAATGTTAAGCATATCCAAAGGTAGGTTTAACTGCCTTGGGGAAAATGGGAATGTTGATCTTAAATTTGTCCCGTAGTGTAAAATGCAATAGTCTCACCTGCTGCATAATTCTGAAGGCTTTGTATTTTGATGCCTGTTTGGCTGTGAAGATGTTACGTAATTGACCAAAAGGAATAGATTTTGGCCCATTATCCACTGATGTGTCAGCGGAACGTATGGATACCATTTATATGTATCTGCATGCAGTTTGAAGGCGATTACAATCTACACTGTAATCAGTTGCTAACTTGACCCGCAAAACTACCTATAAATTATTTTATAATGGACAGACATACAAATAAAAAATTGCTCTCGTACAAAAAGCCACATTGACGAAATCCTGAATTAACTCTTTAATTGAGGCAATTTGTCATAGGTGTTATCAAACCATGCTCTAATCTTAAATTGTTAGGTCACATTCTGAACAACAGGCTGTGGATGGTTTTTCTGGGGTTTGGGTTATGGCACATTGTTAGCGGCCTAATGGCTATTGATTGTACCGTTACACAAACAACGTTAAAACTGATAGTCATGTAGCGACTGCAGGCTGGATGTGATCACCACAGCTGGTTTCTACTTTTGCGCTGGTGTAACTGGGACAGCCACAGAGCAATGGCATTCCTCTGAGTAATGATGACAGAGAGCGATGGGAAGGGTGTAACACACATGGGGGTGTGTTCAGAATGGTTTAAACGTTCAGACAGAAAGACGATGCCAAGGGACATTGCTCAGGCTATTCCCCATGAGCAAAAATAATGCATGTTCTAGAAAATCAATTTCCATCTGAATGTTTTGACTAGGCCCCATTTCAGTGAGGTTGATGGCGAATTTACCGTTTAATGACTTTAGCCTGTTGAACTCTGTATGGTATCATTATCACGGCAGAATTATAGATTCCTGTAGTTACTCTCATTACACTACCCAATATTGTTACAACTGTTATCTCGGTCTGAAACAGAGATATACAACTTCTGGGATATCTTCCTAAGCATATTCAACAGGCCAGGTTTCTTGGTTCTGCAAGTTAATGAGATAAGTTATTTGTATTAAATCTCTCTAAAATCTGAAAAGAAAACAGTTTAAAGCAGACGTCTTAAATAGCTACAACCTTGTGAAATGTGCTATTTTTCATTCTGCACATAAGCTTTACTGGATAACGTCACCATGACCACACTTACAAATGTGATCAAGGATTTCTATTGGTGAAGCATTTTCAGTATACAGTATCTTGAAACTAAACTATATTTGGTGGAACCCTAAGTAGTGTGGTACTGTACTATTGTCATCCATTTTATCCATGTTCTTACCGTTGTAGATAGAATATTACTGAATAAGTGTAATGTTCCGTGCCTGAAATGATTAATGTTCCACCAGTGTAATCTTTACAAATGTAAAACAGACTGTTTCTCCCATGATGTGGTTGCACAGTTGGATCCAGCAAGTTGTGGCGTCAGCGTTCTGTAGCAGACTGATGGCAACTTTCTTCCGTCCAATCCTGTCATTTCTCCGGGGAATAATCTGGGTTTTTTTTCATTCGCTCTTTGACTGATAGAGCGAACTGTCTAATACTTTAAACATGACATGCAAACATGTCGATTATCTAAAGGAGGCCCACCCGGAATGCTCTCTTGTTTAATCGCGATTTACTGTCTTTTTCCTGGCAGACGTCGATTAACTTGAAACGTTCCTGAAAGCTTATTTGGACTCTCCAACCGAAAACCACCATCAGTCAGCGTTTTTATTTGGATTCCGATTCTGCCCTGTTTACAGAACCGGTCATAAAGCACTTGACTGCATGCTGAGGTATCGATTACTGAAGTGCCTATGGGCATCATAGAGTAGCCTACATTATTGTGTCCAATGGGAGTACGACGGCTGGCTGTCTGTTGTACAGTAGGGTTAGATAAAGTACTTGGGAACGTGGCAGTGCGGAGGGCGGTGGACATGGTGTGTGCGCGCTACACAGCGTTCTGAGTAGGGAGTGAGAACGGACGCAAGGGTAGGCTGGTGCAGCAACACGCCTCTTATCATGCGGCACATGGATCAGGACAGGCTGCCATGGCAACCCTTCCTCAGGCCCACTGACTGCGTGTCAGCTGTGCTTGTAGTAAGGAGTGTTTTTTTCAATGCGGGGCCAATTTGTGTGTGTGTGTGTGTGTGGAGCTCTGTGTACCTGTAGCTGTACGTGTGTAGTGGATTAAGTGGCTGCATTTTGTTTGGCCTACTGAGCAGATAGTTCTGCAGACATGAAACAGAGAATGGGGAGAATGGGAGGCGGATATCTGCGGCTCCAATCTATTGTTAGATTTACCATCAACGGCAGCCATGTTGGAAGTTTTCAGATGAGCTATCAGTACTAATGATCCTGGCGCAAACACTTGCAGGAGGTTATTGCATTGTAATTGAGGTCCTTAGAACATGATCGCCCTCTTTCCGTAACGAGGGCTGATTGTGATGAACAAAACACAAGGCTCCAAGAGATTGCAATTGAGAATGCCATACTATAATGTAGCACTACTCAGAATTGGACGAAATAAATGCCTGTGAGGTATGTGTTATCTGTTACCCAGCTAAGAAAAATAATGGATTCCTTCATGTTAGCTAATCCAGGGTTTCAGTCCGCACTCCTGGCAAAGTCATTTCCATGGCAACAGTGAAAAAGCTTTGCACATGCTTGGGAATTGAGCTGCTCCGAGTATAGGTCTACCAGGCGAGAGTGTGTGTGTGTGTGTTAGCACCGAGCGATTAGTTCTTTTTGAGGTCAGTCCGGTTTTTCGGTTAGATTATTAAAGAATCTTTCGGGTTCAGAGTTATCTGATACTGGTCTACATAGAAGGGAAACAGTCTGCTTTCAATTTCTCTTTCCTGCATATATTGGACTACCTCACAGTCATGCCCTGCTTGGCTTTCCTCAGCAGCCTAGCTCAGTGCTTCCTGACATATATTAAACAGCGTGCAAGGTGATTGGGTCTGGGCCTGCCTGGTTAGCCCTTCCAAAAGCCCTGCAGGGATTTAGGTTTACTAGGACCATGGCTCAGGGGTCAAACCTTTATGGGTCACGGCTCAGTTGGCAGGATCACTGCACCCTATGTTGGAGGCCATGTGAATTGAGGATGCTCTCTTTCTCTTTCACACACACACAAAGCGTTGACACACACTACACGTGGGCAATGTGAGAGCCCTCCGTCAACAGAGAGGTCAGTAAAATAAATGACCATGAAAACCAGAGCTACAGGATCACCTAACAAAATGGCCCGGTAAGTAATTACATGACTTGAGCCAGTTTGGGGGTGGGGGGGCACAAAACTGTGTCATGGTGAGGGGTCCCGGAGTTCGCTTAAGTGACCCTACCGTTCCGCCTGAGACTGCCAGTGTTGCTACTGTGTTCCAGCCCGATGATCACGGGGAGTCCATGTCCACAGGGATACGTGGAGACTCGGATGGACTCACTGATGCATCTCCGAGTCATTACTGTTCCACTGCCGCTCCTGCCGGAGCTTGTGTGTCGCACTGCCTCGCTGCTGACGGCAGCACAATCCTGTTAGCCGCGCCAGGGTCAAGCTCGATACAAATGAACATTACTGTGAGATTAGTGCTCTGGCGGAGCAGCGCGGCTCTGTCTCTGTTTCTTATGTATCGACTGAATAAGAGGATGGGGGGAGATGAAATACTGAGCGAACAGCAGGGTGTGCTGGTGGACACTGACTTAGATCCTCAGGGAAGCCCCCCTAGATTCTTTTGGAATGGATCTAGATTGTATTACTTAAGAGTAAGTCCTGACACATAGTCTTGTGCCTCTTCTCATGATAACATCCTTAATGTTATCATGATAACATCCTTAATAACAAAACAGGCATATACAACACGGAAAGGAAACTGATGACACATTTGCCGTGAAATGCAGCAGGGTGACACCCACTTTGTTCTGCCATTGTCCATGCCATAGCAAGCCTCTTCACACTGGGCTCATTGTGCCTTCTGCTGGAGTGATTGTGTCATTACACCACTATTATTATTATTATTGGGCATTGTTATGGGGTAGAGATCCTATAACGTCAACTGTGTTGTTATTCAGGAACATGGATTATTGAATTGAGCTGTTTCATGTAGCTGCTGCTTTCTGAATGTCACAAGATATGTTTTGTCAAAGAGCAGAGGATACCCAGGACCGTGGCCAGAAATCCTGGGCCCTCAGAAAAGATATATGCCAGGGCCCCTTAGCTCATAGAAGACATTGACATTATAACGATCAGTGGGCCCTACCACACTAGGGGCCCTGTGAATTATAGCCACCTTTCCCCACGTTAGCTACCGCCCATCCAGATTATGAAGAGGAGACAGTTACTACAACTGCCACTGGATACAGGTTTTCTTTTAGCATGGACTGAGCTGAAGAGGAACTGTTTTATTTTCCTTTGTTCTGCAGTGTGCAGGCAACGCCTTCTATCTCTGCCAAAGCCACTGCTGCTTTATATCAAAAGAATGATTCTGAGGTAGCGTGGTGAAGACAGAGCTCTACCGCTTTTGTTGTCAGGACAAAACCATCCACAAAAGTCAAAGAAACATCAAACACGGATTTGTGGTAACATTAAGCAGACCCCATAGCTTCGCCCTTTGCCTTTTAACTGGTCCCGCTGAAAGAGCTGACAGGCACTAACGGATAATGTCCACAGCCATGAAGGTCAGGACATGAAAGTATCTTCCTGTTGGTCACTGCATCAACCTGCAGCATAGCCAACAGCAGTTAACCACCATGAAGACAGCGGTGCACGTGTTATTGGTTTACCGCCGTTACCAACAGTGTGCCTTCATCGCGATCGTTCATGTCCATTGTATAAATCAGTCATTTGAACCGCCCGATACCGCTATGTCATTTGAATGGCGAGTTTTACTAAGCAAACATTTCAGAGGGGTTAAGACGCCCGCCATATTTTGGCCGATAGGTAATGGCTTTGTTGGTATCTACAGTTTGGTAAAGGTTACATTACGTGAAGGACGTTTGACAGCTTGTTTAGCAGGTCTGAACTGGTCAGATAAACAGGAGATTTAAAGCGTGCAGTATCATGTACACACGCCTTTTGTACTGCTGACCATTTGAAAAGGCAGGTAATCGGTGCACTGGAGAGGGCTTTCATTTTAAACAGAGGCTCTGAAATGAGTTCACAAATGCAACAAATGTGTTTCAATGATGAGTTCAGTAACAAGTGTAAATGGGGAAGAATTGGAAACGGCTCACTGACCTGAATAAACCAAAAGCGCAACAGCGAAACTATGTGAAAAACCTTTGTATCAAATGATCATGGTTATGACTATCAGGCATAGAGGATGACATAAGTATTTCATTCTGTTATCATTGTTATAGCTGTTCAGTTTGGGCCTGTCATTTGTGTTCTCTTTGGGCTGAAATTGTCCCATTGTCTGTTGTGTGGCTGGTACTAGCTGATAACAGGTCACAGGCTGTTTAGTCTGGCCCAATTTACAAACTAAAACGGCAGATATAGGGTTTGTGCCTGTGTGCCTAAATATTTTGCTATGTGCCCTGGATCTTTTTAATGGCGAGTAGTGGTGCGTCTAATAGCTCAGTATTTGTCATTTAGCACTTACATTCCTGCTTTTAAAAACAAACAGTGTAGTTCTAGCCTCCAAACCAGTCTGATCATGTGAGGTCACACGAAAGATTTGCTACACAAATCCACGAAACAAAGTACTGAGGATGGACCATGACCATTTTGACACACCCTTCCATCTGTTAAACCTCAAAGGCTGTCTTGATGAATAAGGAAAGAGTATAGGCTTTATGTGTACATGCCTAGCTGGTTGCCTCATGTGATAATTAGCTATGACTTTCCCTTTTAAAAAACAGTGTTTTTAACTTGCTGTCTACCATCAAGCCTCCTGAGGGAAGCTATCACCTTCCTTGGCTGTGAGACATGATTTCCTTTGATCATCCATACCGTAGCCAACGCTTCAACATTGCCACGCATCGGACCGTCAGCCGTGACACTCAGACAGTTTACGGTGCCCATCATATTGAACCAATTAGCCTTTAGTCTTCAGGCATGTGCTGGACTGGTCTGCTATGGGTAGGGAGGAAACTCCTTAGCTGACACGATGCACCTCCCAGAGTGGCAGGACGCTCCTCTGAACTGATGACATCACATTAACAAAAACTCTGTTACAAATGAGGGGAGGAACCCGAATAACATTTTCCATGGTTCCTCATGCCCTGCTGGAGGCCCTGTTTAGATTATGCGGTTGACTTGTGAGTCTTGTGAGTCATCCAGTTCACAGAGTTACTAAACGCTGGTCTACGCGGACCCTTCATGGACTTTCCACCCAGGTCTCAGCCATTGAATAACACTTTAATTTGGTTTCAAAGAAATTACAGAGCAATATGCATTCAGTTAGCGCAACAGAATTTGTGTATTTACTGTACTAGTGTACCGCTATAGCCTGTGCTTGCATTGCAAGTGAGCATTAGCTGTTTCTGTTTTTTCTCTTTCCTCTCCGGTGGTCTTCAGACTGAAGGTCAAGCAGGGAGGATATTCAGTCAACCTGGCCTCCTGGAAGACTGACAGCTAGGCGGTGTCTCTTACCGTTCCAGCGCTCCAGCTTAGCAGGAGGTGGAGCAGAGAGAAGAGCAACTCAGCCCAAAGAGAGTCTATAAAGAGCTTAGGTTCTACTGATTAACGTCCCACCCATCATGATTTTAACCTAGGCAGTATTGTATTCAGCCTACAGAAAACCCACAACTTCTCGATTCATTCTGTTAATGTTCAACTAATTGAACTTACTGTCATCTTTAAACATAAGCTCTTGTCATTATGTCCTGTAACATATATTATCCCTATAACCCAAGAGAGGCCAACCATTTTAGAGTAATTGAACAATTAGTTTATTCAACTAGCCATAATGGTGGTGGTGTTGATGATATGATGTGGGTTAGATGCGGTGGTTTTTGGAAACAGTTGAGCAACAGCTGTTAGCCATCAAGAGAGGGAGAGTAGGGGGGTCAGTTTTTTGGGTGGTGGTGGGGGGAGGAGTGTTTCCCAACCGTTCCGCAGTTCTTACTGTATGGGGAACAGGGAACAGGAGGTTGCAGCAGGGAATATTTGAATTTGAATGGAGCGCTGAGCGTTGTTAAAGGCTAGATGGACTGTGCGGGACACAAATCCATGAGTGTTCTTTGACGTCAAAATTGACAAACATGAGCGGACGCGTGCTAATTGGGAAAGTACAGCCGATGCGGCAGCGGACAGTGCCCAATGCCAGAAGGACAAGACATTTTACTCCGAGTCCAAGGTAAGCACTAAGCAAAGGGTGACAAGAGCCTGTCTCACCGTCAGTTCATGTACTGTAGCTATGGGATTCTGATTAAACTCAAAACGTTTTTTTTTTTTTGAAGAGTCTTACGCATGTTGATTTACATAATGTTTTAGAATTTAAACATGTACCTTCTACCTGATAAAATTATGAGAATTAATATAGTTACACATGTGTATATGTTTTTTGCAACAAAAAGATGAATACATAGAAAATGTGAACTGATTTGTGTACAATAAGAGAACATGTTGGGGAAAAAATTCAAGCTTTTCTGTATAGACAGAAGCTCTCCAATTGAACTTAAAATATTGATCCTTTTTCCTGGCTAATGAAGGATAATATTGTTTGTTAAAATGACTAGCTAGCATGAACTATTTGGTTACAATACTGACAATGTCAGTATTTTAGAAAAAAGTAATATCTGTGTGGTGTGTCTAGTGGGTCAGTTAGTAAACTGGATCCCTCAGCAGAATGACTCTAAGTGACTCTGTGAGAGTTAACCAAGTGCTTTTTAAGCAAATCCCTAGACTTTGGCAAACACTGATGTCTTGTTAGATAGGGAGTTGGCACTTGTTCCTCACAGGCAATTATGGGATTGGTTTAAAGAACACCCTGCATGATGGAATTGTGGCAGCAGGACCGCAGCTATCTGGTTAATTAAAGATTCCTTGAGTGTTTAGCCGCAGGTATGCACTTCCAACAGTCATGAACTAGATTTTTGCCTAGCTGTGCTGTTTGCCATCCTAGTTGTTGTCACTCAACCAGACAAATACATGTGTTGAACTTATTGGAGTTTGGACCACATTTAGCACAAAGAATGTGTTTGAGTGTTTGACTCTAGGTCCCGTTCTTGCATACTGTCTACCCTGTAACATCTGTAGGGCAATATGTCCGGCATGTGCGCCGGTTTCTCCGCTTTACAAAGGTACCCATGGTTGCGTGTCATGTCTGTGGTTAAAATAGCCTCTTTGATCTGGACTGCTGACCTGGTCCCCGGATCTGGCTGTTAAGTTCCGCAACTGGTAGCAGGACGCACTGAAAGGGTTAAGCAATAATTGGGCAATGTTATGGTCAGTTGTAGTCTAACAGCTAGATGAATGTCCATTAATTCATAAAAACATTAAGACAGAAATAATTATACATTAAGGCACAATAAGCCACAGTAAGGCTGTGGTATTATGGCAAATATACCATAGATAGGGTATTTTCTTATGAACGCAGAGTGCCTGTATACAGTCTTTAAACCGCAAACCCCAAAGGAACTATTGATATTATAAACCAATGCAATTAAACACAATTATTGGTCAAACTCAGGGTGTATGGTCTCATATACAAGCCACTCACAGTATTGCGGGTTCGAACCACAACGTTTATAATGAACCCCAAATAATGCTTTCTTCAAGAACTTCATCAAGGTCACAGCACACATCAAAAGTGGGACACTAATAGTGTGCAGCAGCTTTGGTTTTATAGCGGGTCAGATGACATCTAACCCTGTGTGTTGGAGGAAGTTCTGTGATGTTTTATTATGTGTGACGCCTGGTTTCTTATCCAATTTGGACCACTTGCTACCCTAGCAGGAATCACATGAAAGTCTCAGCTAGTGTTTGACCTTCTCTGATGGATTTAGTGGTTTGTTTCTGTATTTGTGACTGTATGAATATAGATGAAATAATTACAGTGCAAAAAGTTTTTTATTATGTTATTTCGTCACTCTGATATTTTTTTCTTCTAATAATGTGATTGATTGACTGAAATCCATGTTTGGTTTAGTATCCCTACTGTCTGCTTTCAGTCAGAAAACTCATGCAGATCTATAGTATTTACTCAATGACTTCAGGCTCCAATAAGCAGGAGTCATCTTGTTGCACACAGCTGGTCCCAGTTTGTGCTTCACAAGGGAGGGGTGTATAATGTAGATCAAATTGTTCCACCTCCCCTCATCCCTTACCACACAATCCTTCCCTCCCTCATTCAAACCAAAACATTTTCTCAGTGACAGAAATTCAAATAATAGCACAAAGGCATAAATCAGCCGCTAAGCTTGGAGTAGTGCCACAAAAAACAAAAGGCTCATTTCCACCCCACTGGATGAAGTATGTACATGGTTTAGTCCCCCCCTGCCCTCTCTGAGTTCCACCTCTCGAATGAAAGCGCAAAGGAGACATGTTGCATTATCAGCAAAGTACAGGCCCCCCGACCCTTCTTCCAGGCTATGCAGACTCTTAATCCAGGCTATACAAACCCTTCCTTTAGTCTATTCAGACCCTTCCTCAAGGTCTAGCCAGAATTTGCCACCCCTTGGGGACATTCAAAGAAATGACCCTGGTTTACTTCAATATGCGTGTCTAGTGACAAACCACTGACTAAGATATACTTACTCAGGTGTGACTCATTCAAACATCTGAGATTCAGTGAGTATCTGGGGTGTCTCAGTTAATAACTTTTATTGGGCTTTAAGAACTTGCTGATCCACATAAAATGTGCTTCTTATCAAGTAACAAAAAATTGCCAGGATTCACCAGTCTGCATGAGAATACTGTGTTCTAACCTCAATGTTAAATGGAACATTCCTTTAATCATCAGCTCATCATACACATGTTATTGTTAGCTGAGGTCCTATTCCACGTGATAACATCCCTACTGAGCTGTGATGGTTCAAGGACTGCCACAGACTTCTTCATGTTTAAGGCATTGCTGCTTAGAGTGGCAAAAAATGTGGGTTACCTCAGTCCCCTCTGCATAGTTTACAGACTAGGAAATCTACTTCAGCCATGGAACTTCACAAACCTCTGCCTCAATAGCCCCTCGATATTACAATTTTTGCCATGTCTTTTGGTTGTATTTGACAACAGATCGATCTTAAAACTCTTAGCTCCTCAACCGCAAATTAAAACATCACTTAACACAGGGTGTCTTTGTGCAAACACATCGGTGTGTGATTGATGGCTAGTCTCTTTTATATGACTACCTGTTGAGGGATAGGAAACAAATCCCTTAGTTTAGAAACAACTTTTTTGATTGAAGTAGTCACTTAAGGTGATTGACGCCTCTAAAAAACACACAATTAATACACCATATTTTTAGGCTGAAATCTACATGCCGTAAACTCTCTTATTAGGATTCACCCCTCCAGTTATTGGAGCCTTTCTTTTCAGAGTGAAATTATATCCAGAAGTATTCCACTGACTGCTAGATTCTAGGTTTCATCCACAGCATTTTCTGGACTCACTTCTCCCTAGCCATGTGATTAAATACAATTGCCTCCTTTCCTTCAGACCTTCTATGGCCCATTTTTGTCTCTGCATTTTTTACATATGCAATTCCATGTTCCGTCGCCCTGCTAATTGTAGAGTGGGAGCCCACAAAGAGCAATTCCAACCCAGCGGGGCAGCACAGAAATGGAAGAGAACTTAGGAATGACTCAGCTTTCCAAGGGTCTTAATAATATCTACCTTTACTCTGCCACATTTGTGTGTCTGGAAGATGATTGCTACTTACACTTGCCAAACTAACAAGAGGAAACATAATAATGACATAAATCTGAGAGGTTCTTAACATTACAGCACTCTTGAGATGTTACTATTGAAACTGTAAAGATGGAACCCCTTCTCTTCATTTTAAAAGGTCCTGTTGTCAATTTGCACTGTTTTATCTTGCGCTAAACCCAATGAGCTTTCCTACTCCTGCTTCCTCTGGCCAATCATTTGTCTCATACACATTTACTCAAAACTGTTAAGGTACAGAAATGTCAGTGGGGAACCATTCATTACAACAAGGTAAATAAAACTATTGAAAATAGATAAGGTTACAAAAAGTTATACGTTAGACCGATAATACATCATCCAGAGCAGGCTCTCATCTCCACGCCTCGTTGAGGGGGAAAACAAACCTGCACCCCGCGTAGACTACAACAGTGTAAACAAGACAAACCGTCCGGCTTAAATTAATAACGCTTGTTATGCCGAAGAGTTGCTGTGTAGTTGGTTGTTTATCCATCTAGCCATTCCATTTTGCACCTATTTCTTTTGTTGTCATGCTGTACTGCTGTCATTGTCACCTACTCAACGTATTAGCTGCATGTTGACCTGTGTTAAACACCGGCCGGGCAAACATAGCTAGCTGTGCTATGCTTTACTATGCTTTAGTGTTCAGAGCACGTTGCTATTGCTAGCTTGCATACTATTTGTAAAGCAGGAATGAAACGTAAACTATTTCTCTGGTAATTTGCTTACCCGGAGACTCAATAAGGTAGGAATAAATGTCTGGGTAGGAAACCTCTGGCCATAGAGTGGGGTTAGTGCACTAGTTTGATGCTGGGAGACCTGATTTAATGGACATGATTTAAGATGGTCCAAATTAATTGTTTTTATATATCTTGCGCGTTCTATGGCAGGCATAGTGGGCATATATTGACTTGACATAATATATTTTTGGTCATTTATAAACAAATTCAATTCTGGTGGTTCTCTATTAGTGTTGTTTTGTACTGCTATTTTACATGAATGTCTATGGCGAGTGTTGTTTGTTTCCCCCAAAAAGGGGCGGGAATGTGCCACAGTAGGAGCCTGTCCAGCAGCATCTGTCCCTAGATGACCCGGGACGGGCCAGGCGGGCGGGTGGCGGAGTGGCAGCCCAGACCCACAGGCAGCTGTCACTGCAATTTCCCTAGTCTCCTCTAACTCCCATGCTGCCCCATTCAGTCACTCCATCCCAGCTCCCTGACCCATCGCTGACCTCGCCCAGTCAACTTGATTTAGGAAATATCCTTTGCCGACCAAACTCCTGTAGGACTGTATGTTTTCTGAGACGATGTTGCAAGTGAAAGTCTTCCTATTTCTACTGTGAAAATTAAAGCTGCCAGGTTGTATAACGTACAGGTAGAGATGTCTGGCCCGATCAAACAGCTTGTCTACTGTCAGTTACCATGGTATCCATTCAAGAGGACAGATGGACGAAGGTGTTGCCAATTTCGGCCTGACTCTGTCTTCTCTCCCTGTAACAGTGCACCTTTGATAGTTTTATAAACAGTAACTTGATGTTCCCCTCTACAGACCTGTGCTGTGCTTTACTGTGACCTTTGACCTCTTACCTCTGCAGTTGGGACGAGAGCAGTTCCATCAGCAGTGGGCTCAGCGATGGCTCTGTAGACAACCTGAGCTCGGAGGAGTTCAACGCCAGCTCCTCCCTCAACTCCCTGCCCACCACACCGCTCGGCTCCAGACGCAACTCCTCTGTCATGGTAGGTAAAGGCCTCAATCAATCTCAGCCGCTCTTTCGGCCAGGTTCCTGCGCTTCTGTTTACAACAATGGGGTCTACTACACAAACACAAAAACATGCATTTTTTTTTTTTTACCATGTGAACACAGTCTTGCTGGAATTTAGAGTAAAAAAAGGCATACTCTGTTAGAACTAAGGGAACAGCTTTTTCGCCCTGTGATATGGAGTGACACAGTTACCCTTTATGTCCTTTGTCTTCAAAGTCTACGTAAGTAATTTATGAGTGACGTTGCACCCATTCCCCTCTTCCCTTGCCGCCTAGCCGCGTGTTATTCACTCTCTTCAGGGTTCATGAAAGACACTGGGGCGTCATGCAATCAGTCACGGATAAAGATGAGTCACTGTGCACAAGTCAAACTTGTTTACAGCAACAGTCTGTCCAGTTACACCCACAAGTCGCCGGCATTGTGACATTTCTTTCAATTGACACTGCCAAATCTGTCCTCTGACTTAACGTGTTTGGGAGAGAAAGCGGACACCTCTGGTAGGTAATGTTAACACTGCTCGTCTAGCAGCCCTTTAGGTATCACTTCTCTGTCCGCCCACCAACACAATGATCAACGTCAGTTTTCAGCAACCTCAAACGTGTTGAGAATGAATCTGTACTGTTCGCGAGGTGACAAGTAAAAAGGTTGTCACTCCGTGCGCTGACGAAGAGCTTTTCTCAGACGGCGTGTCATGTCCGGTGTTACTGCGGCAACACTTTGTCTCTCGAGCTCCCCTCCCAGTCCAAGTGAGAGCAGTGTGATGAAGCGTGGGGATTAGTTCAGCCGCCTGAGCCATCTGTGACTCAATATCACATTATCAAGAGCTCTGCCAGGACACACTGTGCCCAATTTCGATACTCACACCCCATCTCTCCACCCCCAAGTCACTACAGGGTCCTCGATTTAGATACAGTACATTGCTCTCAAAATTGGCTAGTAACATCTACATATACTACAGTGAATTGTCCAATGCTTCACCTGTCTACCAACATAAACAACAGTATGTATTTGTTTCTCTGTTGTTCTACACTGCTCAAAACAATTTAGGGAACGCTTAAATCACACATCGGGTCTCGATCAAGGAAATATATTTACAATCAAAATCTTTACTGTACATTGGGTAATTTGTTGAGAACTAAATGACGTAGCAACAGACAATGGAAACCAAAATCACCAACCGATTGAGGGCTAGATTCAAACTCACACCGAATATCAAAGTAAACAATTGAAATCACAGGCTGTTCCAACATGCGTGAATGTCATCGCGGCAACTCAGTGTGACTCAGTAGTGTGTATGGCCCCCACTTGCCTGTATGCTCCTGATGAGACGGCGGATGGTGTCCTTGGGGATCTCCTCCCAGACCTGGATCAGAGCATCAGTGAGCTCCTGGACAGTCTGTGGCACTGATACATAACCTCCCAGAGGTTCTCAATTGGATTCAGGTCTGGGGAAATTGAGGGCCAGTCAATGGCATCAATGCCTTCGTCATCCAGGAACTGCCTACACTTTGACCACATGAGGCTGGACATTGTCCTGCACCAGGAGGAACCCAGGGCCCACTGTACCAGCGTACGGTCTGACAATGGGTCTGAGGATTTCATCCCGGTACTTAACAGCAGTCCGGGTACCGTTGGCTAGCATGTGGACCCTCCAAGGGTATGCCTCCTGTCAAGGAACTACTTGAACCGATGTATTCTTGATTCTATAAATGTATAAAGGAGTTACTGGTTAATGTATTGAGTTAATGGGAAAGCACTGCGTCCCCATGTTTAGATAGGAAATCTGGTATCTGTTATTTGTTTATGGTCATCACTGAATGGTATCAGTAGATCACTGGGTCCTCTGTCAATCTGTCTGTCTGTTTACCATCAGTGTATCTGTTCTTTATCCAGATGGTATGTGGCCCTTCTGAGTTGAAGCAGTTACCTACAGTGTCCTTAGTTCCCTGGGATAAGATGGGGGGACAGCCTGCCCTTTTAGGTGAAACCTGGGTATAGATGGAACAAAGGGAACATGTATTGTTGACATAGGACAGCTGTGCAGGTTCTTACCACACCCCTTTTACTGTATTAAGTACTGATGATTGTCCTGTGTTATGGTTTCACGGTTCGCTCAGTAAGCTTTGATACCTCTCTCCTTGCAAGAAATAAACTGCTAATTTTGCCAAGAGAATTCTGTCTCGGTACCTACTTCCTAGAGTTCTAATCGAGGGAATTGACATCATACTCCCCAGACCATCACTGACCCACCGCCAAACCGGTCATGCTGAATGATTTTGCAGACAGCATAACGTTCACCACGGTGTCTCCAGACATCTGTCACATGTGCTCATTGTGAACCTGGCGCCAATGACGGACCTGCCAATTCTGGTGTTCTCTGGCAAATGCCAATCGAACTACACAGTGCTGGGCTGTGAGCACAAGTCCCACTAGAGGACATCAGGCCCTCATGCCACCCTCATGGAGTCTGTTTCTGACAGTTTGGTCAGAAACAAGCACAACAGCCCCTGGAGGTCATTTTGTTGGGCTCTGGCAGTGCTCCTCCTGTTCCTCCTCGCACAAGACTCTTGAGACTGTATTGGGAGACACTGCAAACCTTCTTGTGATGACACGTGTTGATATGCCATCCTGGAGGAGCTGGACTACCTGTGCAACCTGAATGGGCTGCAGGTACCGCCTCATGCTATCAGTAGTGAGGACAAAACCATTCCCTTTTTGGGGGTTGTCTTGCTGTTGCCTCTGCAGTGCACCTGTCGTCTTTCATTTGCACCAAAACAGGTGACATTGATTCACAATTGCTTATGCTTCCTAACTGGACAGATCGATATCCCTGAAGTTTAATTGACTTGGTGTTATACTGTGATGATTACGTGTTCCCTTAATTTTTTTGAGCTGTATATTTTTGGATGCTACATTTTTCCCCCTTTCATTGTACAATGCTGTTGTCCCGCAATGAAGCTGTGTCGACCTTCGGTTAACAAAGACTTCCGCTCAGGTGACGGCAAGTAGAAACGGCATTGTTTCTGCATTGGCCTGATGAATGACTTTGTTGGTGCTTCAACAAAGAGTTGACTCAGTGCCCTGCAGGATGGTTCTGTGTCGTACTGGCCACTCCCAGTCAAGCCAACTGAGCAGAATGTAATCTCAAGGAAAGGTCACGTAAACGATTCTCAGTGGGTTCTCATTTAATTGGGCAGTTAATATTGTGCTTGCCCGGCAGACGACATAAAGAGCCATCCTCGTGTAGAACGGTCGCAGCCTGAGGACAAAAACAGCCACAGCGGTTTCTTCTCCATTTTTCCAAGAGGAGGACATTGAAACAGTGGTAAAACAGGAGAGGCCAGACTGAGGCATTTGGAGAATAATGCATTTTCAAATCAGCTAAGACTTACCATGTCTCCCAAAATGCTTGTCACAAGTATGGAATGCGCCTCTAAAATGCAAAGTCAAACATTCCGGTCAAAGACCGATTATCCATCAAGCTCCAGTATTTTGTGGGACTCGAGGAAGAAGACCAACCGTGATTCATCCTTCTCATTTGCATCGACTACTAGGGTGGAAGACTCCACAATCCAGAATACAGTGACTGCATTTGGTCTCTAGTGTTAAACACATTGTAGACTTATCAGTTCCTCCCACGTCCTCTCCCTGTGGAATGCAGGCAGACAGATAGAACATCACTGATTACTGACTCAACCCAGACTAGATAACAACAGTTAAATGCAGCTCTCATCTGGCGCTCTCTCACCCACAAGTATTTCATTTTCATTCAGAAAATTAATGAGTTAACCTAATAATTTGACTAAGCTGAACTGGATTTGATACCAACCCTTTGTGCCCGGATAAATATAATAACTACTTTCAGTTGCAGAGTACCTCATGTCAATGCCCCCCCCCCGTGTTTGTACACAGCTTCGCACCGATGCTGAGAAGCGCTCCCTGGTGGAGAGTGGTCTGTCCTGGTACAGTGAGGATGCAAAGACATCCCGCAAGATGGATGGGGGAAGCTACGAGACGGGCAGCCTCAAGACCGAGACCCCCAGCAAATGGAGGAAGTCCTCCCGGCCCATGGAAGGCCCCAGTGAGGACGTAGGATTCAAGGGAGAGCTGAGGAAGCCCCAGAGCCTGGGTCAGCCAGGGAACTTCAAGAAGGGACGCAACCCTCCTGTGGGCGTGACCTCACCCATCACCCACACCTCTCAGAGTGTCCTGAAAGTGGCAGGTGAGATTGAATATGAATAGATTATCTCTTTATTTCTCAGTCTCTCAAAATTATTTTTCCTCTCTACATCTCTTTCTTGCTAACTCTCTCCCTGTTTCCCCTTCTAGCTTCATCTCTAACTCTCTATCCCAGACACACTCATTTTTTCCCTCTTTGAATCTCACTCTTCAATGTTTTCTCTCCTCGTCTCATCTTTTCCTCTCTGTTTTTCTTTCTTTTCTCTCTCTTTCTTGCTGCCTCTATCTCCAAGCTACCTCTCACAGTCAGACATGCAGACGTGTCTATACACTACACAGAAATTTTGGCTCCAGTCCTGCTGAGTTGGGAGTTAAAGTTCCTTAGAAGTTTGAGTTGACATGCCATCATTATTCCAAATGACTGCTATATAGGAAAGACAAATCATTAAGTTTTTTTTCTTTATGCATTTACACAGAGCGCATGTTAATGTATAAATGGCGTGAAATCTTCTGGGGAGGAAACATTGATTGTTAACTTGTTTCACGATATGTCCTTGTCATCCATAACCTCCCCTAAATCGATTCCACATGGAAACCCCAAGTCTGTTTGGAGAGTAGCCACGGTCAGCGGATATCTGCTTGATACCAAGGGAAATATATAGAAGGGGCCTTTGTGCCAGTGTGCCTTGTAAGCTTAGTTCTGTTCTGGAACGCTGAGAAATTATACTGTACAGTGTATCCCACGCTGAACAGGGATTGTCTTTGTGGGATTCTCTCTTGATTCATCATCCTATGTTGATGTTTAATTGATTACTTACTTCAGTGAAGCCGTCTGTGACCTTTTCGTTATCTTTGACTATCTGAATATGAAGACTATGGACTATCTCAATAACTTTTGTGGGCCCTACTTAAAAACAGTAAAGAAAGGTTGACTTTGCAGGATGGCTTTCAAACAGCCGTGTGTGTGTGTGTGTTTGCATCTTAATTAATATATTTCCTTGTATTAAAACACACCATAAAAACCTTTACACTAAGTCAATTTATACATACAAAGGACTTTACTTCGTGTCGAGCTCTTTCACTGATTATATATATTTTGAATAGTTTCATGAAATATTCTTTGTGTACTGGTTTATCTTGTGTTTTTTAAGAGGGTTTCTCAGGTGTTTGCATGCTTTATAAGAGAGAAGTGGTGAAATATGCAGGAGAGAGGAGTGGAGAGAGTTTTTGCTGGAACAGCATTGAGTGGGATTTGAACCCATGCTGCAGCAGTGCATGTGCACTGGGGACAGTGCTGGAACACCTGGGCCACTCTTCTCATCCAGAATGTTATCTTTATCGTTTATCCAAGCTTAAAGCCTGTTTACTTGCTAATAATGAAATCCAGCAGATTGCAATGTTGTATAATGTGCCTCATCCAGTTGATCACAGCAGTGTTGTGTTAGGTGTTCTTTAATCCCTCGCAATCCGGGCTAATTATGATTAAACGATTAGGGAAACATTGAAAGTGCAGTTACATTTCCTGACTGATGCAATTTATTGCAATGCTCTTCTACCACTTAATGTCTGATTAATGTGGCTGATTTCAAGGAGGTTCTAAGGGTCCGTTATGTTTTTTGGCAACAATCTCTGGGGTAAAAATTCAGTCTTGGTAATTTCACACAAGAGCACAAGTATATTTATTTTTTACTTTTCCACTCCAATCAGTTATATTCTGTTGTGTGTCTGATTGCATCTTCAGGCTTTTATACACAGAAGAGGCAGGGAGCTATTTTACTTGGGTTTGTATTCTGTTTGTCAACTCGCTTTCTCCATTTCCACTTCTTGCCTGACAGTGACGTGAAGTGTTACTTTGTGACCATGACACAAGGACAATCAATTTGTGTGTGTTTGTCTGGGAAAATAAATTATGTCAATTTCATTGACTTGTCTAGTTTGTCAGAAAAAAAAATTAATACACAACCCACAGTGCACCATAAACAATGCTTGACTTGGGCTGGAGCTTTGCGGAACGGCGTTCCAGTACTTCTAATTTTAGGCAAACAGCATTTGGCTTTTTTAGGCAAAAGAGCCATCTGGGAGGTTTGAGATAGGCTACCTTAATGAAACAAGCCTTATTAACACATACGCTTTGATGCACATTTTCTAATGTGCAATTTGTCAGTTCCTGCACTTATTTTATCCCACTATCCGCACTTATTTAGTCAAGCGCTGACCATAAGTCAAACAGATTTTGCCCTCCAAAAGGATTGGTCATCTACGTTTCTTTACGTCTTGTTAGAGGGCCCAGTATTTTCAGGCAGACACGTCTGTAGTGCCTCTGAAATGTGCCTCATGTCAATAACTTACCTCTCTTCATCTAAACCGTCTTTAAGTAAATACAGATGCTTGTTGCTTATTCATTTGATTTAGCCCTAGAGCCATGGATTAGTTCCAAAATGTTTTTTTAAGTAGAAATTGTGCACCAATCTTACTTCTTATTTTAAAAGCCTGTGATGTTAAATAGCTCACTTTTTTTCTCAATGCCTTTACTTTTCTGATGTCATCGTAAAGCCTTGGATATTAAGTTTGCATTTAAAAAAGTAATTTCTGAAGATGATTTATTATTTAGTGTTTTTTTAGGGCAACGCTTACTGTATGTAAACTCCCTTTTTTTAAGGAGAGTGGACAGTCAACCACCTCACTTATTTTCAATTTTTTTTTACTAGGCTTTTAATGACTCTGTGAAGTAGAGACAAAGAGGTGAAAGGTGGAAAGTTTTGAGTGAGGAACAGAAGCGTTCAATTTGCAGTGGTCTCTTAATTTGAAAGAAAAAGGTGCAGTGGTCTCTTAATTTGAAAGAAAAAGGTGCAGTAGTCTCTTAATTTTGTATAATTCAAAAGAAGCATTGAACATCTAATAGTCAAATCATCATCAAAAGCAGTTTAAGTTGATTCTCAAAAGGTTTGCCATGTTGTGGTATGTAACTGAGGTGGTTGACCATAAGACGTCAAGTTTATCAACCCTATACAAGACTTGTTCCGGCAGGCTGGCCCTAAGCAGACTGGCTTAATATGTATTAATTTAAATGTTTAAATATTAAATTGTCCCTTTCATAAGGGGATACATGTGATTTAATCTCATCATCAAGCTTGTTAAATTGGCATGCACTAAGTCTTTTTATTTTTAATCTCATAAAATGACTCAAGCATGTTTTCATGTGGCCAAACAAATCTAACCATTTATCCACAGGGTACAGTTCTGCTCCTCCAGTCTAACCAATTCCTCTGATTCATCTGCATTAGTTATCAACTGTATCATCCTCACCCAGGCTGTTTTTATCACCCTTCTAGTCTCTGTCAGTAGGGGGATATTCAGCTGCAGTCATCACAACAGCTTTTAGTTGTCAGATAATGACTCTGTAGTATAATCCCATGTAAACTCCTAACTATTAATCGGTGTCTGCAGCACCAAAGAGTGACCACAAGGCAGTGGACAGAACAAAGATGTCTTTGAAGGCTGCCGGTCTACAGCGCTCCCGCTCAGACGCCGGTAGAGAACACTTGCCCGAACACCGAGAACACCGCAAGCCCCCATCGGGCCTGGTCAAGCCGTCCGCCGGGGCCTCGTTCGGCTACAAGAAGCCCCCAACCACGGGCACCGCCACCGTCATGACTGCAGGGGGCAGCACCATCTCCAGTGGCTCTGCCACCGTGGGCAAGATGCCCAAGTCCTCCGGCATCCCTGTGAAGCCCATTGGAGTTGGGGGGGGGGGGGGGGGGAGATGCGTCCGTAAGAACAGCTTTGACGCCACGAGTAGCGAGGAGGGGGGCTTCTTGGGGCCAAACGCCCGGAACAGCCTCCAGTATCGCAGCCTGCCGCGTCCTGCCAAGTCCAGCACCCTCAGCCTGATTGGCCGCCCCGGGTCGGCCCGGTCTGCCAACAGCAACAGCAATATGGACCACCAGAGCCTGCTCAACCTGAAGCCCATAGCCAGGGGTAAAGAGACCTGCAGTGGAAGCGCTAAGGGTACAAATCGCGGAGGAAGCACTGGCCCCGTCAACCAGACAGACCGGGAGAAGGAGAAAGAACGAGCGAAAGCCAAGGCTGTGGCGTCAGATATGGAATCGCTGTGTGGCTCCCTGAAGCTGGAAGAATGCCAGGGTGATTCCGTCGGGGACGCCAGCTCCAAACTGCAGGGGCTACGGAGGGCCAGTAGCAGCAAATATCCCGAGCTCTCATCACCCACCACTCAGAGGTACATTCACCCTTTAGATACATTCTCACATTTCTCAAGTCCCACAGGACTCAGTTACAATGGCTCTAATTTGCTTTGGTAAATGTTTTCCTGAGATGTCCCGCGTCTGATTCCCAGGATGCTGAGCTGCAAGTCTCTGGGTCGTCCTCACAACCTGGCCCACCTAGACAAGGTCAACTCCAACAGCCTGGACTCGTGCGTGACCATCCAGGACCTCCCTCCCAAAGTGCCCCCTTACTCCAAGCTCCAGGACCTGGCCGGGTCACGCAGCACGCCCCCCCGGGGGGGACTCACCCCCAGCCCGGCCCCGGTCCTGCATCTGGACTCCCCCAGCTGCTACCCCAGCCCGACCCCACTGTCCCTGGGGGGCTCGCCGTTGCTCTACCCCAAACTGTCTGGCCTGCACCGTAGCATGGAGTCGCTGCCCCTCACCATGAGCGTTCCTCCTGCTGGGGGGTATGTCCGGTCAGAGTCCCAGGACAGGGAGGAGACAAGGGGCACGGGGACGTGGGGCGCAGGGAGCAGGACCTCCCTTAATCTCCCAGACAGGTGGGTGTCCACAGGAGCCACACATTGATTATGGGTAGGGTAACCATGTTTTCATCGGGCCCACCACAATATTCTGCTGCACCTAAGGTCATGCGGTCTTGATATATTTTTCGGAAGCCCATGTTTACCGCTTGAATAAAAGATACAGCCTCGAAGCAGTAAAATGCACAAGTAGAAAATGTTTTAAAACAACTGCATTGCAAATAAACAGTTTGTCATAAACACTACTGTATGACCTTAGATATTCTTTGATAGAGTCTTTGATAGAAAAATCTACAGGTTTAACACTGGTTTAAATGATTTGATAGCAGAAATAGTCACTCTTGTTATCTTGTTCTTTGTTGACTAGTTTGCAAACGGACAGGAACACCTTACCCAAGAAGGGATTAGGTTATGTCAAGTAAGTTCCAAATTGTTTTCCACCGCATTCACTGTTTCAAATACAAAAAATCTCTGTAGTTTCATTTTCTCAGACTCGTAACACAATCTTGCCTTCTCCACGTTCTGCTCCAGTCGCTACAGCTCCGGTCCGTCGGAGAGTCAGTTGGAGGGAAAGGAAAGGCGTCACTCCCACACGGCTGTGAGCCTGACGGAGAGTGAGAGCCCCCCACAGCTGCCCTCCCCCAACCACATGCCCCACCTATCCTCTGGCAAGGCTGTCCTTACCAATGTGGGTGAGTCTCAGTCCACCGTCCTTCCACCAGCCTCCAGCTCTGACGTTTGACAGAGCGACTCTGTGAAATAGACGCTGGGTTGATTTCAAAGCAGACGCATTTGATAGGTTTTAGGGACAGGTTGACATTAATATCAAGCTAACAACCACATGAATTTTAACCTTGGTTACTAACGGTCCTTGAAACGAATCTATGATTAGCAAAGGTAAATCAACCCAAGTTACGCAAGTTAAATATAGCGTTGATATTTATATATTTATACTATAACTTGCAATCATGACATTTGGGCTAGAAATACAGATTTAGTGGGAGATGGAAAAGCGCTCCTGGTCAGGCAATGCTATTTATAGCCCTTTGACTGTTGAGGAACCTAAGTGTCTCCTTACACTGAGTCATCATGGTTTATGTGCCTCCCCAAGGGTGTGTGTGTGTTTGGACAAGTATGCGTGTTCCCTATTACACAGTCTTCCAGTGACCCGTGTCAACCTCTGTCTTCCCAGTTGCCCCCATCCCGAGCGGTGTCTGTGCCCCCAGGATAACCCGCTCCAACAGCATCCCCACCAATGAGGCAGCCTGTGACCTGTATGGCTCCTCTCCGCTGGGCAGCAGCATGTCACTGGCTGACCGGCCCAAGAGCATGATGCGCTCCGGATCCTTCCGCGAGCCCGGGGATGACTGTGAGACAGCTAGCACATGTAAGAGACCTATACAGACATATCATCATTCTTATAATATATTCATGATACATACAAATACTGTATATCTTTTTATTTCTAAGGCTAGGAAAAGACAGGCTGCAATAGAGACAGGCAGCAACAGAGACAGACAGCTGCAAGAGACAGGTAGTAAGAGAGACAGAAACAGACACCATGAGATAAAGATGGCGAGAGACAGCCAAAATGAGAGCCTTGTTTGCCATCAAAAACATAAAACTCAAACATCCCAATCAGGGTCTGGCTTAAAATACTCCAGTTAGTTGTAGAACCCATTGCTCTCTATGGTTGAGAGGTCTGGGATCCACTTAACCAAAGACTCACAAAATAGGATAAACACCCAAATGAAAAGTTTGCAAAAATTATCATCATAGTACTTTTTCAGTCAAACCCCAGATAATGCATGTAGAGCTGAATCAGTTCTATAGCCAGTGATTATCTAAATCCAGAAAACAGCTGTTAAATTTCACACAGGCCATAAGGAAGTGATTCGAACGCCCCTCTCCTGGACGTAGATGAGAGCATCCTGAGCCAGCCGGTTTTGTTTATTTCCTTCAGATCATACAGAACTGCAAAGAATTTGAAATCAAATCAAACATTGCCATGTCTGTTGGACGAAATGCCGCAATGTGCAATCACAGCAGCAAGATGGGTGACCCGTTGCCATGAGAAAAGGGCAACCCGTGAAGCACAAACAGCATTTTGAACATAAGCATTACTCATTTTGGTATTTTTGTAGAACAGTAACATTTTGCTGTCATCTAAAATATAGTGACACCCTCATCATTATCAAGCACTACAGTACCAAGAGCTAAGTAAAGAAAATAGTCCTGTCATTCAACTGGTTCTGGCGCTCAGCTCACAAACCGGTTGTTTTAGGAACACGCTGAAGCCTCAGGACCTGACCATCCAGTCAATAACAATAAACCAACACAGTCATATAAAAACACATTCATTTGGAAAAACAAACACAAAACAAAATGCAGTGCTATCTGTCCCAGTTTCACCATGGGAAACTGTTTTGCTCAGGGTTACATATCAAAACCTTAGAAAGACCTTGACGAAGAACAGGCACTGTGAGCACTGCCTTGCCATTGAGAAGGATAGGAACATGAAAACCTGGCTCTCTTTAGAGGAAAGGTATGATCTCTGTGTACGAAATAACAAGCGACACAACTAGAGCTGCACTTCCTCTAAAAATCCGCATAATACAAAACAGTTAAAAAACAGTACTTCCCAAAATGTTAACCTGTAATCAAGCGTCAAACAGGTCTTAGATAATGAAACGGGGCCACTCCTTTTAGTAGAGAACCTTTGCTGCGTTTTGTTACTAACTGGCTGCTATGAAATTAGATGAGGGACAGTTAATCACAATTAGTCTTGTTATATTTTGTCAATGATGTTTCTGCACATATTGGTTGAACGAATGATACAGGGAGTGATATGGAGTGATACCATAATTCCCCGTTTATAAGCCGTGGCTTATACACAGATTTTGTAAAGGTCTTCATCCACATGAAGATGTTTACAATACATGGGTGCGGCTAATACACAAGTTTACATTTTTTTAATCGTTTCCACCAGCAAATGTTTTCACAGATGATTGCTTGGCAACGCAGAAGTCTCAGAAACTCATGTAGCAAATATGATACAATTGGCGTTACAGTGTTTTCAAAAACATATTTTATTCTAAAACAAATTTATTTTGGTTGCGCCCTATGACAGATGTTTAATATTAATTTACAATGTATGTAGGAATCATAATTGACCTTTCGCAAAAGCCCCGCCTATCGTAGTTACTGTTGCTACGCCCGTCAAGCTGCGCTTCTTTGTGAGTGGCAGCTACTGTAAACAGCCAAGTACGGAGGGGAAAAGTAGCTTATTACCGGTCAGTATAAGTGATTGTTTTTGTAGTAATACCTCAGCGATATCCTCCAGTTTCAAGGCATTGCAATATGCAATCGAGGGATTGCAATATGCAATGGATGGATATGTTCACAATATTCAAATAAACAAGGAAGGGAACACAATAATTGAAACAAGCATACAGATTTCAATCAAAGACTGACAAACCCCATGAACTCAAATGTAACCAGCACAGCCTTGTGGACCAGTCATGCTCTTGCACTGCCGGGTAAGTTCTGTTTATATATCATTTATTGAACTCTTTTATCAGTCAACATCATTAACTTCAGCAGAAGTCACCTGTTAAAGTTAAGCCTACGAGTGCCCCGACATAACAAGCTAATATTAGAGGTAGCTAGCTATCTAGCTAACATAGTAGTAGAAACAAGTAAGCCATATTAATGGTCACGTTAGCACAAATAACTATAATGTCAGCGTTAAATATCATTGTCGTTTGGGGGAGGGGATTTGCGAAAGGTCAATTCTCTGGGCAAATGCGGTTTATATACGGGTGCGGTTAATACTCAGGTTTGTATACACACAAAGCTATAAAATTAATGGTGCGGTTTATACAGGGTGTGAGTTATAAATGGGGAATTACGGTACAGAGATAAG
>JACXGI010000563.1:75491-128359 GCA_016801175.1 Esox masquinongy
GGGTGAGAGAGATGCAGAGGGGGTGAGAGAGATGCAGAGGGGGTGAGAGAGATGCAGAGGGGGTGAGAGAGATGCAGAGGGGGTGAGAGAGATGCAGAGGGGGTGAGAGAGCTACGGGAGGTTGAGAGAGCTACAAGGGGTGTGAGAGAGGTACAGGGTGAGTGAGAGAGCTATAGCGTTATATTATGTTTTATGTTGTTTTCTATCATGTGTTTATATACTGCCACCAGTAAACTAATTAATACCTTTTCATTAATCAACATGCACAGTAGGAGTTTTACTAGGTATAACAAATCGGAGCAAGGACAGAGGAGTCCAGCATTTTGGTTGAAAAATGTAGATAACATTTTTCAATACAAAACCCTGTTCAAAGTTTTGCCTCAATCTCTTTTTTTGCCTCTTTCAGTCCATGGCTCTGTCCTGTCCTTGGCATCCAACGCTTCTTCGAACTATTCCTCGGTAAGTATTAGAATTATTTAATAATAATGTAGAAACGATTGGGGATCTGCTTTCTTCTGCCCAGATGACATACTGTACTTTTGTGATTATAACTGCTGGTTCCTTCAACAATGACGTGACTGTGTTGAATCCAACCCGAACATCGCCAGGCCTGACCAACCAACTGTGCAAATACGGCCATGTAGTTTCCCTCTCTCTGATTGAAAACATGCCTGACGAGAGGTGCGATATTGTGCCAACTACCACCGAGGCATTCCAGAGCTTAAACAGCTTAAAAGCTGTTTGACTATGACTTCTTACCTCAAAAACACGACTTCTCTCCTTTTCCAACGTTTGTCCATTGTTTATAGAGTTGTGTTAATCTCTTTAACGACATGTTGAAATGATATATACTACCGTTCAATAGTTTGGGGTCAATTAAAAAAATGTCCTTGTTTTCAAAAGAAAAGCACATTTTATGTCCATTAAAATAACTAGCAAATTGATGAGAAATACAGTGTAGATATTGTTAATGTTGTAAATGACTATTGTAGCTGGAAACGTCTGATTTTCAATGGAATTTCTACATAGGTGTACGGAGGCCCTTTATCAGCAAGTTATTTGTTTCTGACCATTTTGAGCCTGTAATCACACCCACAAACGCTGATGCTGAACATACTGAACTAGTCTAAAGACCAGCTTTATTGCTTCTTTAATCAACAGTTTTCAGCGGTGTTAACATAATAGCAAAACAATTTTCTAATAATCAGTTTGTCTTTTAAAATGATAATTGGAACACAGGAGTGATGGTTGCTGATAATGGGCCTCTGTACGCCTATGGAGATATTCCATTGAAAATCAGATGTTTCCAGCAACAATGGTCATTTGCAACATTAACAATGTCTACACTGTATTTCTGATCAATTTGCTGTCATTTTAATGGACAAGAAGTGTCATTTTCTTTCGAAAACAAGGACATTGCTAAGTGACCCCAAACTTTTGAACGGTAGTGTATATAAAACTGCATGTCTCATGAACCGCTAAGTCTCACTTATTCGGACGCCGCAAGAGGTTGGCCGGATACAGCAATTCCTGAAGGTGGACTTACAGAGCTACCATGAGACCAACTGAACCCACCATAACCTACTCCCAGGCTTACTCTCTGTTTATTTTCGTTTTCCTCTCTCGTCCTATTTCGCTCTCTAAGACTGAGGAAAGGATACAAGGAGAGGTAAGGTTTAACGTGTTCTGCACTCAAACTTTCCCATTTGTCTCTTCATTTTCCTGAAACGTCATCTCTTTTTTTTTTTAATCAGTCATCCATTCAGCCATGTTTTATGATCCAAAACGTTGTTCTTTTCCCAATCCCGTTCTGAGTAGTTTGACATGTGGCCGCATCGCAGTCCTGCATCCGTCTGCTCAATGTTTTCCAACCACTTAATCTCATCCTCTCCCGTTCGTGAGCTTCAGTTTCTGTCATGCACCTCAGCACCAGTCCATACCTCAAGCATCATCATGCATTGGGAGGCTTGTTGCGAACACTGTATGCGGTTAAAACATTTTCCTGTCAGCGAATTAGAAACAATAAGATCACACTCTTTGCCTGCATTTTTCCTCCTAAAAGGGCCTTGTTGTCGTCTTGTTCACAGCAAATCCGCAAGCTGAGACGCGAGCTGGAGAACTCCCAGGAGAAAGTAGCCAACCTCACCACCCAGCTGTCTGCCAACGTATGTAGAACAGGCTTCTCACGTTTCAACCTGAAATCTGAACTTCGGTGTGGTGGCAATATTTGTTGATTCCATTATTTAATCTCCTGTTGCCCAACAACAAACTCTTGCTCTGACATGTCTCTCAAGTCTGGCCGTAGATACACCCTGGCACTGTCTGATAGTTCCTATATTGGCGGTTTAAGCAGCGGCTGCGCTGGCTAGCAGACTACCTGCTGTATGTTGCTGGCTAGTGAAGCAACCCCTGAAGCACCTTGGTCCTGTTGCGTTTGTTATGCTCTCCTGTGATTTTATTATGGTTGGTTATGAGCCGACAGCAGCCGCAACTCGTTCCAAACTACTGTAGCAGGATCTGTTGTCTGGCTTCAATAAGAAAAAAGCAGTTGTTTGTGTATGTGTCAAACACGGGGTGGATGGTAGCGAATTGAGAATGAGTGAGAGTCTGGTAAGAGTCATGTATCTGTGACTTTACTGGCCAACTTGAAAGCCATCTGACTCGTTGACCAAAACAACCTCCTTACAAATGAAGCTACAGTAATGCTATAGATGGGTAATAATGGGTATTGGTCAGGAGTTTTACCATGCAATGTAACATCACTCGGAAAAAATCACTGGATCACTTTTGTCGCTAATAAGCAGACTTAACCCTATAATTTCTGATATGGGCTTAACTGACACCTTGGCCTAGCTGTAGATGTGCATGGCGGTTGAAGTTGGCTTGACTGCAACAGTTAGCCCCCACCCTGGGAGCGAGTACAGCCAGCGATGCTGGTGGAGATTGGGGACATATAGGCTCCACAAGGAACATCAGTAACACTGACCTCCCCCTCCCCAACACACACGCACACCGTATCTCTGCCCTGTACTGTCACCTCCCCTTCTACTCTCCAGCTCTCCACCCCATCCTCCCATCACCTGCCCCTCCCCGCCCCTCACCTGTCACAAATCTCAGCCTTCCTCCCCGATGTTTCACATAATAGATGCTTAAAGAGCCAGTCTGGTCACATGATCCTTCTAGCTGAAAGTCCCACATTTAAAAAGTACTATTGGTTCACAAGAGTGACAACCGATTCTAGCTCTTTGAAACCGACAGAGCAGTGCATCTCCCTCCCCAAACAACCTCCTAAACCTTATTTTGATTGGGGTTTTGATCGCTGGTGATGTGTGCGAGACAGAATGAGGTCACCCTTACACAAAGCGAGGACAGTGTGGTTTTGGAGGAGCTTGGCAGTTTCAATGTGAACATGTGACCGGAGTGCACCTTTAAGAGAGTGAGTGACACTGCGTTTGTTTTAATAAACACTCTCTTCAAAGCCGGACAGATACCGATCAAAAAATCAAAAACCTTCACGATCTGCATCTCCACACAAAATGTGGATTGCATGTCTTAGAGAGTTAGAGGTGACTAAAATACTAACCCAGCCCAGAGGAAACACCCTTTAATCTGCTTTAACCTGTATGCCACTGCTGACGTGTGCGTGTGAGAGGACCACAGACCTTGGTTCAGTGCTGATTAACAATATGAAAACAAATATTCAAAAAAGGAATAACACTGAATAAATCTTTATAATATTAAATGACTACTGTTGAATAGTCTTCCTGGTCCAATGTCTGTGCTTGTGTTTCAAGGTTGTGTGTGTGTGTGTGTGCGCGCGCTCGTACATGCGCGGTGCGAGGTGTCTGATCCTGGCCTAACGCCAATGTCCCTCTCTCCTCCACTGTCGGCTGTGTTGACCGCCGGTTCTGGACTCTCTGCTGCCCCCTGCCTGCTGGCCGCTGACCCGCACCTCTGGATGCTGGGTGTAGCAGCTAGGCCAGGTTTGTTGGACTGTGTTGCTTCCAGATACACCCAACCCCCCCCCTCCGTCCTTCACTTTCGCATGACTCTCTCTCTCTCTCTGACCTCCCATCCTCTCCTTCAAGCTGACCTGGTACCGGGGTTCTGGTTTGAGTGGCCGCCAGCCAGCCAGCCAGGCCTCAACGCCTACTAAATTGTTCAAAATGCATCTGGTCTTTCCCACGGCCACGTGACAATTGGCCGTTGCAAGATATATAAGGGAATGCTCGCCTTTCTAAAGATACAAAATCACATTATGTCAGAATGGCTGGTTGTTGTATGTTCCCGTGTTACATTCGAGCCACACGCAAACATCAGGGTTCAGAATGGGTTTACCACGCTTCACAAGGTTGGAGAGGCTGCGCTTCAGTCACTCCTCACTCACTCACTCACTCACTCACTCAGCCCACCTCTCCTCCCTGTTGTCATTCACCCCATCTCCCCAGCCGTCCGCCCCCTCCCTCTCTGCAGACGGAGAACACCATTTGCTTGATGTGCAGTGACCCTGTGGTGTCTGTGGCCTCTACACTGCGGTGACTCATTCTGTTTTCACTCTGCCTCCCCTGTCGCTCTCTCCCCTCTCTCCTCCCCCCGTCTCACTCCCTCGTTTCATGTCTCCCCCTCTCTCCTCTCTCTTTCCCTCTGTCTTTCTCCCGCCACATATGTTTCCTTCTCTCTCTCAAGGCTAACTTGGTAGCAGCGTTCGAGCAGAGTCTTCAGCTGATGACGTCCCGTCTGCAGAGCTTGTCGGTCAGCCAGGAGCAGAAGGTACCGGTAAATGCAGCTCCATCATTCCATCCTGATGAGCATCACTCTCCAGCCGTCTCTGGTGTTTACAGCTGGCGAGCGATGGCGGGATCTGTGGGGACAAGTCTAAAACAACATAATAAATTAATAATAATATGACTAACTTGGCTAGACTTAGTAACTTGCTTGCTTGCTACTATAACTCGCAAAACTCTCACCGCCAAATTTGCACACTGTCGCCCAGCACACTCAGAAAGGAATGAGAGTCCCTTCCATGATCACAATGTTCAGCTTTTGGGTTGAACCGTTAGTGGGAAAGAGGAATTCTATTTACTGTTAAAATACCAAAATATATGACTGGCAACAAACTCATGATGTTTCATAATAACCCTGCCTAAACCAATTAATAGCTACTCATTGAAGTTGCTAAAATGTAAAAAAGAAAAAGATTTAGAAGCAAAAAGTACTCGATTGATCCAGTTTTGTTTGATGAATAGGCTGGGAGAGAGGACAAGGACAGTGACAGAGGACAAGGACAGTGACGGAGGACATGGACAGTGACAATAAAACTGCCACAGGTTGAAATACTGCTGAGGTCGTGTTTTCACCAGCCAATACAATCCTTCAAGGCTTTCAGTGGTCCAAGGCTCCATAGAAATTCCACAGTCAGTTTCCCTGTTTATGCGATTGGGATTCAGCGTGGTTAAGCTATTAGCCCTTAAGTGCTGTCAGCTGCTTAACGAGGCACATTAGACCAGAGTATCTACACAATAGTCCACTGCCAGGGAGTTGTCTTGCAACATTTCTGGAACTTTTCCAAAACCCAGGTTTTCCAGACTGTTATCCTGTCCTGATTCCAGGAATCCTCCTTGGATTTCTGAAAAAACATGGAATTTGGGGGATATAACCAGAATTTTGCAATTCTAGCAGCCAAATTTTTTACGTTATGTTAATTTGTTGCTCCTGTTTCCCTCTAGGACTCCGAGTTGACTGATCTGAAGGAGACCATAGAGATCCTGAAGACGAAAAACACAGAGGCCCAGGATATCATCCATGTGGCTCTCAGCAACCCCGACACCACCCCTAAAGGTAAAGAGCCGAGGCTGACACCATCACCTCACCCCGCATATCCACAACAGGTTTTCTGCACCTGTTAAACTTGCTGTTGTCCCGCCAGAGCTGCAGATGAAAAGACAGAACTCGTCCGAGAGCATCTCCAGCCTGAACAGCGTTACCAGCCACTCCAGCATGGGCAGTCTGAAGGAGCAAGAGGCCAAGAAGAAGAAGAAGAAGAGCTGGGTGAGCACACAGAACCTTCAACAGTTGCAAATAGAAGATTCTAATTGTGTACTGGTTCTATAAGGGGAGCCTCTAACTAGTGACAATGGTCCTCATTCATGAAACGTTCGTACGATCAAATTTGATTTTAAAATTATCGTATGATAATTTCACCGACAGAGCTGGGGTTTACCAATATTATCTTTGTCGTATCCTTACGAACAAACTCACGTCTGGTCGGAGAACGTGTAAACCAACGTCAGAAAATAATAATGCTTGATTCGCAATAAGACCATCATCACAACTCAGTCATGCTTATAGTATCAGCATAGTTGTGTCATGGTTGAGGGAGAACGGAGGACGTTTAATAAAACTTGAATTATAACAAAAGAAACACTACACAACTAGACAGGACTGAAGAACTGAAACAAAAGGCATACAACAAATAAAGACCGAGAAGATACATTGGGAAAGGAGGAACTTAAAAAGGGACAGTGATTAGGGAAACAGGTGAGGGCGATAAACAACAAAACAAGTGTCCATGATCCAAATGAGGGAGAGAGGGTGTTGGATCTCACTGGCACGGCACGCCGGTACGCCATAGCTTCCTGTAGACCGCGGGCACCCCTCGCGACCGATAAACCCAATTGCTGGTACTCCTCTACCCCCTGCTGGCACCGAGCGCCCTTTTCCTCTCGCTCCCGGGTCAGCCTCCTTGGGGGCCCCGCGACGGAGCCGGCACACCGTAGCATCCTAGACTGCGGGCACACCTCACGACCTGCCGACCTAGTCGCTGCACCCACTGTCATAGCCCCCCCCCCCAAAAAAAAAAAATATTTAAGGGGGAACTATCCGCTAGTCATATACACTCTCTCCCAGGTCCTCCGTTCATCCTCTGCGTCCTGGTTTGTTCGGTCTTTCTGTCACGGTTGATGAGGCATGGACAAAAGCGCAGGGAGAACGGAGGACATTTAATAACAGAACTTGAATTATAACAACAAGGGAGGATTGCACAGAACAACCAAAACAAAAGGCATACGCCAAACAAAGACCGACAAGATACACTGGGAAAGGAGGAACTTAAATAGGGGCAGTGATTAGGGAAACAGGTGAGGGAGATAAACAGCAAATCAAGTGTCCGTGATCCAAACGAAGGAGAGTGCATTGGATCTCACTGGCACGGCAAAGCCTGCCTTGCCAGGACGTGACAACTTCGAGATCATCAGTGGTTGTTATACTTTCGGTGGCTTGCATCTTGATTAGCTAACAGGTCTTAAATTGACTAGTGAGAGTATAAATACACCAGTGGCTGTGTGTTGAGCGGTTACCCTACTATAATAATGGTAGTGCTTGCTCTATTCAAGGACCTCGGCTCTGAGCTGAGACGTGAAGGAGTATTCCGTGACCACCATGATTTTTCATGGAGAATATTTAGTGGTTAATTAGTGATTTTAGGCTATAATTTATGCTGAAAGCTGTCAGTTTATAGGTTGAGTGATCGCCACAACCACATAAAGTACGGGTGTGTCATATGTAAATAAGGACAGGTGCAGTGCGTTCTGGCATCCACGGCTTTACCCGATTTATGCATCTACGCTCATTTCGAAGATGTGCGACAGTTTTGTAAATCACACTTGGAGATGATCGTACGTTTCTTCCCGCGCTTGAATCTGAGATCTTTTCTGAGAAGGTTTCATGAATGAGGGCCAATGTCCTTAGTAGTACGGAATTCCAGGATTGTGGACCAATGGATTTTTGGTTGGCCTGTTTGTGTCCAGGGGTCGAAAACCTCCAATTTGTATTCTTTGAGATCACTTGACCAGGTGTTTTCCACTGAACTGGATATAAACAGTCCAAGTGGGTAAATTAACTGTAGGGAATTTCGCTAATGTATGTATTCATAAAGTCTTCATGAGCTGTACTTTAACACTACATGTTTAGGAGCTATAAACATGTGCATTGTAAATAGTTTATATGAAATCGTTGTAACTGTTTTGAATCCTAATTCTTGCTTTAAGTCATTCAGCCCCTTTTTCTGCATGTCTGTGCTCCTGCATGTGTGCGTACTCTATTTCTCTCTCTGTTTCAGTTTTTCTATCTTACTTTTTCTGTTTCTGTCTTGTTTTTTGCCACTTTCTCTGACTCTCTCCTCTCTTCCTGACTGGCTCTCTCCCGCTGTCTTTATTTTTTCCTTTGGGTCTCTGTTTTATCTGTTTCTCCAGTTTTCTCTTTCTCTCTGTCTTTATCTGCTTCTTTCTCCCTGTCTATCTCTCTGTCACTTTATGTCTGCCTTTCTGTCTTTCTCTGTCTCGTTCTCGATTGTCTTTTCCTGCCTCCATATTTCCCATTTTTTTTATATTTCTGTCTCTCTACCTTTCTCTCTCCAAATCTGAAACTAAGTATGACTCTGATCTCTCTCTCATGCTTCCCTGCTACCACTGTATTTAATTCAGGTCTTTGAGGTGAGTAATAGATGCCCCTCCATATCTTCGTCCCTTCCTCCCCCTCTCCACCCCTTTCCCATCCTCCCGGCATTGATGAGTCATACTTGTTAACTATTTGGAAAAGCTCTGTGGTGTTTCATCCATACTAAACCTAGCTGACTCCACTTCATTCTCTAACTGTACATTGCGCGAGTGTACATTCATACGGATAACATTTACCGCAGATATAAGGCAGGGAAATGTCCAAAAATATAAATAATGAGATCAAATTTAATTCAGATGTCAAATTCTGTATTCATCTTCTGTTTCGTGTCTGGAAAGGAAAACGATATACTGCTTAATCGAAGCCAGTGTGAAAGTTGGCGAATGAAGGTGACAAAACACACCTTTGTTCATTGATTTCTAGTCCTCCCAACCATTATCCTTGAGTGGCATTCCTCTTATTGCATATCAATGCAGGACTTTTAACTTTATTTTGTCATGAGTTGTATTAAAATCATACAATTTTGTTTTACATTTGTCAAGTTCCAAAAACTGTGGAAACATTTCAAATTCAAATCATTTGGCTGCCTACAATTGCATAATTGAGTGCAGCATTTGAAAATGAACACGAAAGCCTCCCTCCTCATTTGGTCATAACTCTCCCAACAACTCAAATGAGTACAGCCTGATCAATGCTCATGGCTCATCGGGGCCGTTTGCATCTGTTTCTATCATCGTTTGCATCAGTTACTTTTACCACGGGACAGCTTCTCTCTCCTTACCCCTGACTGGACATTACTTACAAAGTCTAACGATTCTCTCTGTGTCATCGCCTGATGCTCATTTCAGTTCGCTCTGTTCCCTGCAGACTAAAGCTGCTGGGTTAATTCCACTCTGCCTTAGAGCTAGCATCATGGCACTGGGAGCAGATCAGGCTTCTCACATTTACTTTGCCTCACATCTGAAGAGCATTCTAATGTAAGGATAGAGAGGTTTGGGGATTTTGAGGACAGTAACCTTTCACCTTCTAGCTAATTTAAATCTCCAAATCAGAGCCAAGTAATAACTTCCAAATAGACCAGAGGACCCCTGCTTGTTATTTTGATTAAAGTCGAATGCCTCAATGAATACAGCAGGGGTAGGCAACTCTAGTCCTGGAGTGCTGTAGGGACATTTGATTTAAACAGTAACTATCACTAAAAATCTCGGTTTTCCTTAGAGAAACACAGATGTCTTAGGCTTTTAATCAAATGTGAATTCTGATTATGATTTTGAACTATTATTGCAAAGATTATATACTGGTTTATTCTGTTAGCCAATCTAACGCTCTTGTTTTTGGTTTAACTGCATTTACATTTTTATTTAGTGGCACGTCTTCCTATCAGGGCAGGGATTCAGGTAACAGCAAGAGGGTGGCACTGTTGCTCCTCCTCCAGAACAAAATTGCATGTGGGAATGTAATATTCAAACAATTTGACCTGCCCACAAAATGAATATTCATAAACAATATTTAGTCACCCACATCTACAACTTTACACCTGAATGCATTTTTTTTTAATATTTACACTGTAGATACATAGGAAGGGGTGGCCCAAAGTGAAATGGGGTCATTTTCCCAAGAGTTTCCCTTAAAGACCTGGAAGAACTGACGACTAATTGAATTAAAATCCTACAGGTCCTGCAGCACTCAAGGGAAAGAGTTGTCTACCTATGGAATAAAGAATGGCTACAGAAGTTATTCTCCCTGGCCTCTCCCATCAGTCTTACACCTTAAGCTCTGTCCGCAGACAACACCACGCTGCAACCTGTGTTCTTGTATTTCTCTGCGCAGCTGAGGAGTTCCTTCAACAAGGCGTTCAGCAAGAAGGGTTCCAAGCTCTCTGCGTTGTACGCTGACATCGAGGAGATAGCCACCCCGGACTCCTCTGCTCCCTCCTCCCCCAAGATCACCATCCACCACGACGAGGGAGACGGGGATAGGGATCAGTACGATCCTCCCTCCTCGATGAGGTCCTCTGTCTCAGCCACCTCTTCAGGGTACGGCCTTTCTGCACACATCCTGACCACCTTTGGTTCCCCTTTAGTCTGAGTACCGTTTTGCTTTCAGGGGAGACACGCTTGACAGTTGCATCTTAATGGTGAATATCAAACAAGGGGTTATCGAGATGGAACCTCTTCATCAGATATCATAGTATGTTTTTTTTCTGTAATTATAACCATTTGATTCCCGCCCCCTAAAAAAGAACAAAACCCTCTAAACCAACAGTTCTGGCCGATCCTCGTTGGGACGTTCCACATCACTCCGGGCACCAAGAGTCATTCATCTGCAGCTGTAGCAGAGGCCGTTGAAATAATTGGAAACGTTTGTTTTATTAAAGAAAAGAGCAAATGTTATAAGTGCCAACTACTGGACTGAAGATCAATCTGCCTATTTATTGATATAGTTATTTAGTTCGAGAGGTAGAAATACATATCTTACTTGAGCATCCACGGGCATCCGGTCAACAGCCTATTATGTGGCCTGCCTTACATTTATCTGCATTGCTAGATCATAATCGCAGTTTAAAACGGTATTCAACTCATGTAGGCCTACTGAAACATGACAGCCAGCTGAATATAGGCTACCTTTTTATGCACTTTTTGTTGCTCTTGTTATGGATTGAAATGTCCATAGCATTTTTAGACTATAGTTAGGCTATAGCTATAGGCTGGCCCCTAGCTAGTTGGAAGTTGGCTGTGGCGCACAGTTGTGGAGATTATAGATGAGGACACTCAACAATCAATCAGGAGAATGGTACATCTTATTTACAGGTCCACCAACTTAGCACAGTTTTTAGGTTTTCATTTCCATATTATATCTGCAAATTTTTTTATAACAAAGTAATCATAAAACGTGCCATCCTTGGTCAGACTAAGCCCTGGTGTCGCCTTGGTCTCCAGGTTGTGCGAAGGAGGCGAGGAGCCGCCGGAGGACGAAAAGGTGGTGTCGACGCTGCGCTCGGCCCTGTGGGAGAAGGAGAGGAAGCTGACCGACATCCGCCTGGAAGCCCTAAGCTCCGCCCACCAGCTGGAGCAACTGCAAGAGGCCATGACCAACATGCAGGTCAGAGTTCATGCGTTGGCCCCCTCGAGCATCTAACGTTGTTATTGAACCGACCCCTTAATTCTACACCGCATTTTTTCCCACCCGCAGATGACAGTGGAGAACCTGAAAGCCGAGAATGACCAGCTGAAGACCGGTGGCCCGTCCACTTCCACCTCCCAGTCGTCCGGACTGGCATCGCTGGGCAGCGCATCGCCACGCCAGTCGATTGCCATGTCTCTGACCAAGACCTTCAGCATGAGTCTGGGAGAGGGCAGCCCCCCTGGTGAGGCCTGGCGGGTAGTAACACTTTTCATTCAGACAACCAAGGATCATTGACATGAAGCATTTCAAATAAATAATGTAATAAGGTCATATTATATTATTATCATAATATATATTTATATGTAATTTGACTGAATATTTTGTGGATATTGTTTGTTACTTTTACAATCAATCAATCTCTCGTTCTCTCTCTCCCTCCCTCTCATCTTCATTCTCCCTCTGTCTCAACAGACGTATCCCAGACAGATGCGTCCACTGTCCCCTCTCAGAGAGACGACACGCGTGTCCGGGTGATGGTTTGCGTGACCAACCCACGTGTCTTCAAAGATGTATGCTTTTTTTTTTGCTGTTGAATTATTTGAGTGATTTCTACACGTGCCTAATGTGGAAATCTATAATATGTACGATGCTAAACCTTTTGAAACTCTACACTGCGGCTGTCCGCCTTCAACAGGAGGTAAAACAGCAAGACTTCTTCATCGGCACTGTGAGGGTTAACGGCAGAATGGACTGGCCCATGCTGGACTCTGCCGTCAGCCAGGCTTTCAAGGTGAGTCCCAGTGGGAGTCTCGACTGAGGAAAAAACTCATTCCACATGCAAAAGTAGATTTTATTGTGGATGTGAAAACAAAACAAAAATCACTAATTCCAGTATGTTTAACTGACAACGCAAAGGCAAGGGTGTAGGGTTCTGTGTGGGGTCAAACCGCCAAGCTGTTAATACAGTAGCACTTTTTCTCTTCGGTTTGGACACATTTTTGGCTAAAACGAGTTTTGCGCTGGATGTTCACGTCTCATACTATATCTGGAAGTTCTCTGTCTGCATTTCTCCACCAGTGCCAACGTTTCCCATTTTTCTCCAATATGTCCCACCTCCCCTCCTCTCTTACTTGTCTTGTCTTCTCCCCCTGCCCTGCTCTCCTCCCCAGGTGTACGTGGCCAAGGTGGACCCCACCTCCAGCCTGGGCCTCTCCCCGGACTCTATCTACAGCTACACCATTAGCCACATAAAGAGGGTTCTGGGGGAGGAGCTGCCAGAGAGTCAACCATCACGCTGCGTCTCCAAGGGACCCAGTGGTATCACCGTCACACTCAAAGGTCAGCACCCTAATCGGGTCAAAACGGTACAATATCAGACAAGATATTTTTTTGTTTTATAATCTCGCTCGCTTGCGTTTTGTGTGCACCTGTGCTTGTTTTTATGCCGGCATTCAAGTTAAAGTTAAGTGTTTTTGAAACGTAACACTTGATAGGCAACCGATTTCAAGGTACAGCCAATCTGAAACGTTGAAGTAGCCTATATACTCATTCAATGCAAAGGTGCTTGCTAAGTTTGAGTGATATTGTCACCCATATAAAGTAGCCAATGTTAGCAGGCAACGAAACTCTTAATAACCATGCTGTTAATTGGGATATTGTCTTGGTGCCACTCGCTAACATAAAGCAGACGTCTTTGCTAGCAGTTGCAGTGTGAACTCTTAACACTGAAAAACCAATACTTGGTTACATTTTATTTTGAGAGCCCGAATTTCCATCTGTAGATGTAGATAAACTTTCAACAGTCTTTAAACAAACTATCGGTTGATAAACAACTGCTTGCTAAGGTTAGGGTTAGGTTCAGAATTAGGTTTAGGGTAAGGGTTAAGGTTAGGGATAGAATACAGGTTCAGGTTAAGATATAGGTTAGGGTTGGGGTTAGTAGATAATTAGTTAGAATGTTACAGATAGTCAATAGAGTATCTTTAGGCACACTTTTGGGACTCTCAAAATAAATTGTTACCAAAGTGTTTGGCATAACAAAATGTTTATCTTGTGCAAAACAAATGTTACATTGTTCCGCTTTCCAGGTGGCCTATAGACGTAGCTGCCATTTCTAGGTATGAAAAAGAACCACAAAAATACTTTCAATACCACTAAGACAGCATTTTTGTTTTTCTCTGAATAACAACGTGCCCTACATCAATTGATTGCGTACCGCAATTTTGATGATGCACCATATGAAAAATTTACTACTGACAAAAGACGCGTTCCTGTCGGAAAATCATGGAAGTCTGTGATTGAAATTGTGCAATTTCAATTATAATTTGATTAATCATGCAGTCCAAACCTGCCCTGCAACATTAGAGTAGAAAAATACATGTTTAAAACTGATGATTGGACACGAAGTGCATGATTAAATGCAATAAATTGGTTATTCAATGACACATTGTTATATAACCAAAACATACAAAGAGCTTATGTAGTCTGCGAACAGCAGTAGCTGCATACAGTCTAATCCAGTGTGTCTCAACCCTGCTCCTGGAGGCCCCCTGCCCTGGATGTTTTAGATCTCTCCCTGCTCTGTCACATCTGATTCAAATGATCAGCTCATTATCAAGCCCTTGATGGGCTACATCAGGTGTGTTAGGGCAGGGAGTTTTTTCTTTCATGGGGCATTTTGAGTTTTTTTTTCTAGGGGTGTTACCAGGTTAGAAAATAAACTCTTGTTCCATCATTACTGTGTCAAAGAGCAGCCGATAAAAATATTTGCTAATCTATCAATAGAACCACACCTGTCTTATCGCTAATGATTTATATCGGAAAGAATGTTGAAGAATGTTGTACCTTTTTGAAAACGTACATCTCTGCTAGGCCTATTGATCATGACATTCTATTTTCAGGTTCTGTATGTGTGTATTTAAGAATAGACTTTCTACAATCACCCAAAATGTCTCATCCGTCCTGTAAAACACTATCTGCAGCAGTACCAGGAGGGTGTGTGTGGTGTGAGTTTGGCCAACAAGCTCTCCCAAATGTACATTACAATCCAACCATTAAAAACTGTTGCTCTGTGTCCAGCAGTGGGATTTAAAGAAACGTAATTTCCTTTTACACCGTGAAAGGAAAGTATGTTCTGTAAGTTTGGACCCAGGCTATTTTTTTCTGCATTTCAAAGAACTTTTAGAGGGCAGTCCAACTTTATTCTGATCTGAATTATGTTAACTGATTCTACCCATTTATTTTCTGTTACTGTTTGTAAAAGACTCATCACAAATAGCAGCTTGTGTTAAATCTATTTGGGGTCAGCAGGCATTCAACAGACATCATGTTCACCCGAAAGGTCAAAGCAACACATGTTTCCGGTTTTTGGATGTCAATGTTTGGAATAATGGACATTCACCTCTTTCACTTTGCTCTGGTATTCCTGTCCACTCTCTTCAGAGGTCCTGTAGTGTTTGGAGTTCTCCCAATCTTCAATTTCACAGCATGCCGTAATTAGTTTCATAAACCCAACAGTATTGTCAACATTCCAAACGGAACAATGATGAAAGGAATGTTTTGTGAAGATACATCATGATTAATGACCAACGCTGCCAATGCTTTCCAGATATTTGGATTGCTTGTCATGTTCAATGCTAACATGTCGTGTGGGATATCAAGTAGGATGGATGTTTGGCTGGTGTTTCGTCTGCCTCTTTATTAGTCCAACTGGATCTCCCCTTGGTCTCTGACCCCTGGCGCCGTGCGTGCCAGAGAGTTGAACCTGGGCTTGGCTGAGACTTTCAGGGTGTCTATTCCTCTACCGTCTTGCTAAGTTCCAGACGTTGTTATTGACATAAGAGAGCGTGTTGCTCCCCTCTGTCCCTTTAGGAAATCCATAGGAAAACATAGGCTCAGACACGCATTAGCCAATGAGCTTTCTCTGACCCATTTAGTTCTTGGAGAATTTCCTAGACCGGTAGTGTGCATAGATCCATACCAGGGTAATTCTGGTGGATCAGTTATACCATGTTAGTGGATTTCAAACGGATGGGGAAGTGCAGGCAGCCTGTTGCACCTGGCTGGGCAGGAATGCTGTAGGGCAGGGATAGGGGATGGGAAAGAAACAAGGCAGTGAAGGGAATGGGAAAGAAACAGCGAGGTGAGAGCAACGTGATCCGGCTGCAGCTTGAGTGTGAGTGAGACAGCTCAGACAGTCCGACCTAGCTGGCATGGGTCGTAGAAACACACACACACACACACACACACACACACACACACACACACACACACACACACTACAAATGTTGGGGGTGTTATGTCAGTATAGGGTGGGTGTATGGAGGACATTTCGGGGCGGGGAGCACCAACTCGTTACTCTCGATCTGGTCAAGTTATTTTCAGAACCTCCTTTCCACTCTCCAAGTTGTTCATGAGAAGACGTGATGTGGTCAGATTTGTTGAGCAGAAACTGTTCATGCAAATGGATGGACACCCTGGTACAGAAAGCCCCACAGTACAATGGATTCTCTTAGCGTCAGAAGGAGTTGCTGGGTAGTTTTGGCGTATCTCTACGTGTACATTGTGTCTCTGTGTGCAGCTGAGGGCTGTTTGGAATGCCCTTCATCCAACCGGTCATTATACCCCACCATTGATTTGTCAAAGATGTTTGATTTGAAATGTTTTCCCGTATAATTCCTCACACTTTGAGCCAAGTTAGCAGCTTGTTATTTTCCTGTGTTATTTTTAACAAAATTCTCAGTAACATAAGTCTACCAGATACAGGGATCCGAGTGTGTGGCCAAAACCCAATAGAGCTGGGCAAAACAGCAACAGTCTATATTTAACCCTGTGTTTTTTCCGCTATTCGGACAATAAAGCTTCACTCGGTGACCTCTCTGTCCTCCAGGTCTTAAAGAGAAGTGTGTGGACAGCCTGGTATTTGAGACCCTCATCCCCAAGCCCATGACTCAGCACTACATCAGTCTGCTGCTCAAACACCGCCGCCTCATCATGTCCGGTCCCAGCGGCACCGGCAAGACCTACCTCACCTCCCGCCTGGCCGAGTACCTGGTGGACCGCAGCGGTCGAGACGTCACTGACGGCCTCGTGGTCAACTTCAACATGCACCGCCAGTCGTGCAAGGTGAGGTTGCGACTGCGTGGGTACGGGGTTTTGTCCAGCTAATTGTTAAGTAAATTATTGTTACTGAACAATGATACAACTAATCATCAGTAATGTTATCACCAGACCTGGGTTCAAATACTGTTTGAAATGTCTCATTGGCTTTTCACATACATTTGAAAGTATTCGTATGTTTTTTTTATATATATTTCTAAAAGGCAGTTAGTTGAATATTGGAATGTACGCTGCTCAGAAAAAATTTGGGGACACTGAAATCACACATCGGGTCTGAATGAAATATATATTCTGAAGGAATGAAATATATTAAAGATCAAAGTCTTTACTGTATATTGTGTAATTCGTTGAGAACAAAATGATGTAACAACGGTCAATGGAAACAAAAATCATCAATCAATTGAGAACTGGATTCAAACTGGAACTGGATTCAAACTCTAAGTAAACCGAAAATCAAAGTGAACAATTGAAATCACAGGCTGTTCCAACTTGCGCGAATTTCATCATGGCAACTCATAATGTGACTCAGTAGTGTGTATGGCCCCCACGTGCCTGTATGCACTCCCGACAACATCTGTGCATGCTCCTGATGAGACGGCGGATAGTGTCCTGGGGGATCTCCTCCAAGACCTGGATCAGGGCATGAGTGAGTTCCTGGACAGTCTGTGGCACTACTTGACCAAGTCGGATGCACCGATACATAATGTCCCAGAGGTTCTCAATTGGATTCAGGTCTGGGGAACGTGAGGGCCAGTCAGTTGCATCAATGCCTTCGTTCTCTAGGAACTGCCTACACACTCTGGCCACATGAGACTGGGCATTATCCTGCACCAGGAGGAACCCAGGGCCCACTGCACCAGCATAACATCTGACAATGGGTCTGAGGATTTCATCCCGGTACCTAAGAGCAGTCAGGGTACCGTTGGCTAGCACGTGGAGATCTGTGCGTCCCTCCAAGGATATGCCTCCCCAGACCATCACTGACCCACCCCCAAACCGGTCATGCTGGATGATGTTGCAGGCAGCATAACGTTCACCATGGCGTCTCCAGACTCTTTCACGTCTGTCACACGTGCTCAGTGTGAACCTGCTCTCATCTGTGAAGAGAACAGGGAACCAGTGGTGGACCTGCCAATTCTGGTGTTCTCTGGCAAATGCCAGTCGAGCTGCGTGGTGCTGGGCTGCAAGCACAAGTCCCACTAGAGGGTGTTGGGCCCTCATGCCACCCTCATGGAATCTGTTTCTGACAGTTCGGTCAGAAACATGCACACCAATAGCCTGCTGAAGGTAATTTTGTAGGGCTCTGGCAGTGCTCCTCCTGTTCCTCCTCTCACAAAGGAGCAGATAGCGGTCCTGCTGCTTGGGTTGATGCCCTACTACAGCCCTGTCCAGCTCTCTTCGTGTAACGGCCCGTATCCTGGTATCTTCTCCATGCTCTTGAGACTGTACTGGGAGACACAGCAAACCTTCTTGCGACGGCACGTATGGATGCGCCATCCTGGAGGAGCTGGACTACCTGTGCAACCTGATTAGGCTGCAGGTACCGCCTCATGCTGTCAGTAGTGAGGACAAAACCATTCCCTTTTTGGAGGTCGTCTTGCTGTTGCCTCTCCAGTGCACCTGTTGTCACTTTCATTTGCACCAAAACAGGAGACATTGATTCACAATCGCTTTTGCTTCCTAACTGGACAGATTGATATCCCTGAAGTTTAATTGACTTGGTGTTATACTGTGATGATTACGTGTTCCCTTAACTGTTTTGAGCTGTGTTTTTGGAAATATATTTGAAAATCAAGTACACTCCCAAGCATTTAACCTAGATATTTGAAATTTGTCAAATATTTAAGGAAAATACATTGGTTTGGGCTGTTCATTTGAAAATATTCAAATACCCTGTTTTTTTTATTTTAAATAATAGAGACTCAAATACACAATTATTTAAACCCTGGTCTGGTTAGTACACAAAAGCCTGTACATGTTACAGCTCTGTACCAAGAAAAAGCAATCCTCTTACATCAACCTCTCTTCCTCTCTCTCATCAGGACCTCCAGCTCTTCCTGTCCAACATAGCCAATCAGATTGATCGGGAAACCAGTACAGCTGAAATCCCATTGGTGGTCATCCTGGATGACATCCACGATGCAGCCTCCATCAGCGAGCTAGTCAATGGGGCCCTAACCTGCAAGTACCACAAATGGTGAGCAGATTTGGAACACCCTTAGCCTAAGTTGTAACGTAAACTTTTGTCAAACATCGCTCCAGATCTTCCTAGAACATTGTTGTTTTCAGTCTTCGCTTTGATCACTGTGTGTTTGTTTCAGTCCTTACATCATTGGAACCACCAACCAGCCTGTAAAGATGACTCCAAACCATGGTCTGCACCTCAGCTTCAGGTGAATGAAGAACCAAATTGAGTTTGTGTTGCTTTTTCACATCTGGGCTTTTGTTTTTACTTAGTCTTAAAACAGTGGAAATAAGGCTATATCCCTTTCATGCATTTATGCATTAAAGCATATTTAAATGTATATACTGCCTATCATACATAGAGGCACATTGGATGAAATGTTGGCGTTATCTTATATTGGTACATTTATGATACTCTATGATACATTCAACATTACCCAAGTTTTGACCGTCCCCTAACCTCCAGGATGGTGACCTTCTCCAATAACGTTGAGCCGGCCAATGGCTTCCTTGTGCGCTACCTGCACAGGAAGTTGATGGAGGCGGAGGCAGAGGACGAGAAGAGCCTGGCCAATGAAGACCTCCTCAGAGTGCTGGACTGGGTGCCCAAGTTGTGGTATCACCTGCACACCTTCTTGGAGAAACACAGCACCTCCGACTTCCTCATCGGTAACACAGCGTTATAAAAACACTGCGTTATAAAGGGGGGGGGTGTAATACAGGGATATAATTATCGGAGACACAGCCTGTTTTGATTTGATATCTTCTCTCCCTCTCTCCATCCCTCTCCTTTTTAGGTCCGTGTTTCTTCCTGTCCTGTCCTGTGACCGTGGAGGAGTTCCGCTCCTGGTTCATCGACCTGTGGAACCTCTCCATCATCCCCTACCTGCAGGAAGGAGCCAAGGATGGGATCAAGGTCAGTGATCAGCCTGGTTCCACATCTGTTTGCTGCACGCCGCCCACCCCCCGTAGTCAAAACATGTTGCGTGACAGTCGACTGTGGCAGGGATTACAGGTGACAATAAATGGTTTGAGCAACCTAGCCTGTCGTCCAGTGTGTGACAGTGTTGTGGCTTTGTGCCACAGATGCGTGGTCAGAAGGCGGTATGGGAGGACCCGGTTGAGTGGGTGAGGGGCACCCTGCCCTGGCCGTCAGCTCAACAGGACCAGGCCAAACTGTTCCACCTGCCTCCCCCCAGCATGGCCTCCGGGGGAGGCCCTGTCCAGCCCAGCGAGGCTTCGGCCAGGCCCCTCAATAAGGAGACCCCTCCCAGCTCCATGGACACCCTGGACCCTCTGGTAAGACAATACTATTGCATTTGACCTTGTAGTTATGTACAGTAGCGTGTTTAACCAGCTGCGGAGTCCACAAGCTGGGCTGGATCAAAAGCCTGAAACAAACACGCTTTATGGCCTTCTCTCATAAACCCTTATCTCAACTCTATAACTGTATGTCATTTGAAATATCTTTGTCACTGTATTTTGCTGTGCTTAGTCAGTCCTAACCCTTTGCTTGCCTGTGTGTGATTTCAGATGGCCATGTTGTTGAAGTTGCAAGAGGCGGCAAATTACATTGAATCTCCAGACAGGGAAACGATGGACCCCAGCCTCGCTACACTCTGAACATCAACTTCAGCTGTAGACTCCAGACCTAGCACTTCAAACAGCTTCGCATTCTTCCCCCTATGTGAGCTCTAGCAGACAGTGTAGAATATTCAGGAACAAAATCTCTCCAATATAGTTTTCTGCTCATTTTACACATTTAATCTTAGCGAAAAAACAACAATCATATTCCATTTGGTTGAATGACAAGCCATTTTGTTTTTGTTCTGTTGTTTTTCAACTGTATTTTTACCATAGCAAGTCACATTCCAACAAACTGTCATTCAAGCAGGTTAAAGCATCTAGATTTTTGAATTCTTCCAATTTTTTTTTAATTAGTTGTTTTATTCATAATACACATTATGGAGTCAAATTCTTTACCAAATTATTTTCTCTATCAGTGCTGCCCTCTATAGAAACAGGTGCTAATTATCTACAAAATAAGTATTACTCTTCAATTAATTTGTCATTGGTCTAAGCAGGTGATTGTTTCAACAGCACATTTGAATGACAAAAAAAAGCACATTCTTGCTTATCCACTTTTGTTTGACAGCAGCATCACGGCCCGGCGGTGTGCCTGTCAAAAGTCAGTGTGAAAACCCTGTTTTGGCTCATTTGAAAGAGTATGACAGCATGTTGTATGGCTTATCAGGTTGTATAGTTAGCGTCCTGATCTTGAATACATATCGATATATCAATCTTTGAAGGTCAAGACATATGCAAATCTACATAACCAGGTGAACTTGTTTGACTCTGTGCTAAACCAACTAAACTGAATGCCTTAATACATTGTATTCCTTATAATCACCTCAAGATGATAGTGGTGCTTTGCTTTCATGACCATTGCCTTAGAGCAGAGTAGTGCCGGCATATTTACTTTTTTCTCTCTCTCCCTCGCTGAGTTCATTTAAAGGTTATTTAATTATATTTGAAGGATAACAATAGGTAGCAGATGGGCTAGATGATGGCGATCAGGGTTTCATGGTCAGGTGAAAGAAGGGAATTGAACAGAGCAACAAAAAAAGCCACAGTTATGGTTATTAGTGTTCATTATCATTTACTGCAACTACAACTTTGCAAAATTACAAATGCTGTTATACTCTATTCAGGAAAAAAATGAAGGAAACTCACTAATGTCAGCTTTTGTGGTACTAGTTCATTGTTTTGTTGCTGGCAGCATACCGTTTTTTATTTATTTGACTGAACTGAAATACAGACTGATTTTAAATGCAACTACCTGTTTGAAGAAATAAGGCCATGTCAGTACTACTTTCATATGAATCAGGTATTCCTAAGAAAGTTATTTTTTATGAATAACGCTTGAGCAATTACTATTTGCTTAGATAGTTCTGAACTTTTACTTTAAAGATGATAAGGTATCATCTATTCCACCATATTATTCAGTATAAAGAAGCTACTGTTCTTAATGCTTTATGTAGATATTTCCAATATCAATTCCAGTTATCTACACTAGTTGCATGGTGCAAATATCTAATATGCTGAACCAAATACTTCACTGTAATATTGCATATTGACTGTCTAGTTTGGGGTACCTGTAGACCTTTTACTCATTGTGGGAGCCATAGAACATCACAGATTGGGTAGGTGCTTTCGAATGTAGCTGTCTTGCAACACTGCCGTCTCATTCCTGGCTGAAACATTTATTTAGGCCCACACCGAGACGGGTGAGTGAACATTGTGATTTCGAGTTCTCTGTTGCACCCTGTATACCACTTTCATCAGGCACAGCTATTTACGCTTACATCTGTTGTAGCTACCATTGGTGCTCTCCCCTAGTTGACTGACAGCAAAGTGCTTTGCTCACATTTGGTTTAGATAAAGGACCGCTCAGACGACACACACAGCCTGAAACAGAAGGACCATGTATTTTTTTTTACCATTTCCCACTTTAGTCATTAATGTAGACAGATAAGCAAATGAAAGCAAGGTATTAGTCAGTGGCAATGTACATTTGTTGTATAGTGTGGTAAGATGGATTAAAAAAAAAAACGAGTGAAATTGTAAAATCCAGTAGTTCCAGTAGTGAGGTGCACCTGGGCATACTGCCGGATGCTGAAACAATGTAGGAGAATATGTCTGTGTTTTGGTCCCTTCACACGAATGACGTATACTCCCTTTACCATGATTCCCCTGTGTATAGACTGTACATGAATGTCTGATCCCTTCTTTGTAAAGTAAAAAACAAAAAAAATGGTTATCAGAAAAAGAAACTCTGCACATTGTCGAAGGTCATGATTTGCAACCAAGCCACCGTGTGATAAAATTAAGACATTGTACATTCCTTTTATTCCCCCTCCAAACTCGATCTGATGACTCGAAGCAAATGGTTTTTGCTGCTCTGTGTGGTCACATTTTTACAAATTGAATGAAGTCCTTGTTTAATAATACATGGGAAAAGATGCCCTTTTGGCCAATGTATTTCGCAATGAAACCATAACACTCATCTGAACCCTGTGTCCTTTTAACCGCTAGTCTCATTAAACAAATGACGAAACAATCCTGTAGGTCAGGGGTTCTCCAACCTCTCCATAGGTCAGGGGTTCTCCAACCTCTCCATAGGTCAGGGGTTCTCCAACCTCTCCTAAGGCCCCTGCAGCCGTTCCATGGATTAAATCCATTCCAGGACAAGCACACCTGATTCAACATTTATCTGTTGATTTGGTGAATCAGATGAGCTAGTTCAGGGCTACAACAAAACGTTGACACGTCCTGGGGGACAGGTTTGAGATGAGGTTTGAGTACTGCTGCTGTAGGCTACCCGTTTGCCAGTGTACAAACTCAGCGTTGCATAGCTTTTCAGAAGAGTATAAACCCCTATTCTCTGTAAGCGACTAAACAATTGCCATTCTGCTTGTTCTTCATCTCACTCACTGGTCATTGTGCCTGTTGCTCTGTAGTGGCTGTGCTGTGTGTTTGCTAACTATCTTGTGTACCAAGACTATGCAGCAACTTCTACTGGTGTTGGCAGTCGGGACAAAGTAACAGCCTACCAATTGTTCTTAAAGCGAACAAACCCAGTATACTTCTGATTTACATTGTCCTAGTCATGCTGTTCTTAATTTGGACCAAATCGGGATAAGTTATTGTGAAAGATTACTGAGAAAGTTCATATTCCGGGAAGGGCTTACTCTGCCTTAATTCATTGAGACAGTGTATGTGACCTTTTGATCATGAGATGCTTTGTGTTATGTGTGGACTATCTGAAGGCTGTTAGAATGTGTGAAAACTCTTGATCCTGCTAGACACTACCAGACTGTGAATTGGACTTTAGCTGAGTGGGCTACTAAACTATTTTGGTGCACAGGAGACCCGGCTTTTAGCTCAGGTAGGTCACATTAGGAATATGAAAGTATAGGTAAAAGATTAGGCTTTAATTGCAGTTGGGAACAATTGAACTATCCCAGAACATAGTTTATAGTTCAATATAAACGTGTGGTTTTCAAGAACATCTAAGATAAATCAAGGTTTTCTGTATAATCAGGGTCGTCAAGAAAAGGAATTGGAAAAGAAGTTATTCAAAATTAAGAATATTTACTTGACATGGGCCAATACAGGTTGCTGAATAGTCAATTATTTTTGCAAAGCTTGTTGACTCAAAATAAAACTATAAAAACTGTAATAATGGTATCTAATGTCACTGACGTGCAAATGTGATGGATTTCTAAATGTTGCATGTCCAATTAGTGTGTAAACAACATGTAATAGCATTAACTTCATGTTAGGGGTTCATTCTACTTAGACAGTGCTTTTCCTTTTTAATACGCTGATATTTGATATTTTTTTTCTAAGGAATCCTTTGTAAAATCTCATCAATATCTTTTGTACAGAACATCGCAATTGTAAACATTGTAAATAGTTCAACATACTGTACGCGACAACAATCATTAAGGAATCAAAAGCAGTCTGCAGGGTTACTAACTGTCACTCCGGAGTTAAACCCCAGTCACGGGGAGGTAGGGATGCTTCTGAAACGCCATTATCACCCACCTATCACTGTTCGTTGAAATCAATAAAATCATGTCATATGATTTGTCTCTTAATTGGGAACACACTTCACCTTACTCTGGCCGTGTGAGTATGCGTACAAATACGTAATAAAAGCATCAGGCATGATTAATCAAAACGGTCAAGTGGAAACTGAGCAAACCGAGTATAAACCTGCTGACCGCCTATTGTATATTCAGGGGGTTGGCTCATTACTCCTATACTATAATTAGACACAGTCAAGTATCTGTTGCTTAAAATTCATTGGGGGGTGGAGTCTGCGTCCACTGACTATATAGCATGCCAATACCTCTAGAGGGATGACTCCTCGAGGACTTTTCTGGACTTACTGTCTTTGGGAATAGCAGCAGAACCGCCGCCATGCCTGCCAAGCCTCCCCCTATCAAGAAGGCAGCCAAGAAGGAGCCGGCTCCAAAGAAGGAAGAAGCACCCGCCGCTGTGGCTGCCCCCGTTGAACCTGCCCCCCCTGCCGCGGCCGAAGCTCCACCGGCAGAAGCTGCCCCTGCTGTAGTAGAGGCCCCAGCTGAGGCCGCTCCAGCCAAAAGTGAGGCTCCCGCAGAAGCTGCGCCCAAGGAGCCCAAAGAACCTGCAGCCCCTGCAAAAGGTTAATACAATAGTGCTCCTTGGAATGAGACTTGGTTGTTTTTTTGTGGGGGGGCTAAAACACATTGGGGGGCAACTTTGTCAAATACATCAATAATATCTTCTTCCGATGGATTTGCATATGGGGGATGTTTTGTGCACAAAGGGGCGTAACTGACATTTTAATAATTTCACAGGGGTGCTGAAACTAAAAGTTGATTTTCTTTGTTAATGGCCCTTTACCCCATATTTCAATGAAGGTTATGGAATCTTAGGTCAGTACTTTCGTCCCTGGATTACACCAAGTGCCGCCTCCTAGAAATAGCCTTTCTATTTTTGGTCGAAAATGTCCCTTGCATCCATTGCTTGCTGCCAAACCCAATGTTCCTTCAGATGTCTTTAAACAATTCTCTTTTTCATTCGGTAAGAAAAAAAGAAAACTTTGTCCTCAGTCAGTTCTTAGGAGATTACTATACTTACAGAAGCTCCTGCTTTGGATGCCTAAATGTCCTTGAGACCACCTCACACAGGCTAGCTTCAACAAGCAACATCTCGAGTAAGATACTTAATAGCCTGAACAGTCAAGCCATGCTTAATTTTCCTGTTTGTTTGATATCACTGCATGTAAAAGCTATTTATTCACGGCTTGATTAGACACCAAGATTATAACCTGTGGAGATCATTGCGCATTCCCCTTAGTAAAGCATATTGCTTGGACGAAACTAACACTAATGATTTAGGTAGTAGCTCATTAACATTATTATGTATGTATAAAGATACACATTGGATGTCTATTCAACACTTACAGACACTGGTGGTTTAGCTCAGCTGTTAGCTTGCAGAATTCTTGGGACCACCCGTATAAAATGTATGCATTTAGGACTGTATGGCAAATCACTTTGGATGAAAACACATATAAAGGCATGCATTACTTTAATATATACTACAGCAGAAACAGTAGCATATAATATTACTAAAGTTTAGCATCAGCTCGATCTGCTTAAAAAGCCTCCTGAGGCACCTACAGAAGATATTACAAATTTATTGCCTATCGACTCGCAGACTAATCAGGTGATCATCTAATGTTCGATGCCAGCTGCTGCTTTATTTTATGAACCAGTACTTTCTCTTCAAATTTGCTTATAGTTCTGTATATTTTCCTTTCATTTGTCAGCATTTAGCAACTTTTTATTCAGCTTTGAACTAACTTTAATATCAACTGCCACCACCCTGCTGCAGAGGAAGGTGTTCCCTGTAAATGTTTCTGCTGCCGGCAAAGCCCCCGAGGATGGCGCTCATTGTAGCAGGCTCAGTACCAATCCAAAGCCCCCGAGGATGCCGTTCATTGTAGCAGGCTCAGTACCAATCCAAAGGGAGCCAACGGATGTCTTTGTCATGATCATCTGTCACTTAACACGGATATTCCTGTTTCGAATTATGACAAAACACTTAAGGCCAAAACCACTAACCTAATACCACTTAAATCTCTGGAGAATATTTGGGCATTTTGCCCGTCACAATAGGCCATTTATAGCCTGGTCCCAGATCAGTTCGTGCTCTCTTTCTTGCCAATTCCGACAGCTTTTATCAGAGGGGTTGACGTGTAAGAACCGTTAAAAACGGATCTAGGATCAGGCTAGACCCTAATGGCATTTGAACTAATGCTTTAGATTCATATCTAACATTTAACACTCGCTGGCCCTGCTACTGCTGCGACCCCAGGCTCAGAGGGAGACTCTGCCAAGGGGGAGCCCCCTGCCCACGGGAAACCCTGTTCCAGTGAAATGAAACAGTTACACCTTCACATCTGAATATATCCAATTCCAATCCACTTCAATAAAGGATAATGTAACATGTTTCTTGTTTGGTATACATATAAGGCAAGTTTTTCTTGACCACAGTCTGACCTGGGAACACTTATTCCCAAATTAATGGCAATCATCTTTGTAATCTCCTGAATAAACAGGGTTGTATGGTAAAATTTGAAATTGGAATGGATTGGATTGAAGTTATTCTGGAACACTGATCTTATACCTGCTGACTCTAACCTTTATATGAATGCAATTTAACACCAGCTGATGCTGCCGACGCTGCCCCGGCAGAGGAACGCCCCAAAGCACCTACCCCCACTCCACCCCCACCCCCCAAAGGTAAACCAACCTACGAACAGAGTGAGGACCAGGTCAAGTCAATACAAAGCTATTCACACTTTTATTACCATTTGTTTTGTTCATGTGATAATCAAGCATCAAGTCTTCAAGTTGTACTTGGAATTCTTCTCGGATTTCCAAGCTGTTTGCGTGGATGTGGTGGTCCAATACATTTTTTTTTTTGCCCTTCGTTGTTTTGAGTTGTTCCTTTATTGAATTGTGTTTGCCTTTCCCAACTGTAGAGCCAACCAGCGAGCCCCTAGAGCTGACCGTGGAGGATAAGACCGACACTACAGTGACTATCACCTGGAGGCCTCCAACAACCATCCCAGCTGACTCCGGCTTGGATGGATACAATGTGGAAGTCACCAAGGAGGGAAGTAAGTCCTTCAAGCCCAATTCAGCCCTTAACTAGCCTGGTCCCCGATCAGGTTATTCATTTTTACAAACTCTATGGTCACTATAATCACAAGTAAGACCAATCAGAGAACGGAGATGCTAATTTCTTTTAATGTTATGTTCTGCCAAATGGGTTAGGTAAAATAAAGATTTAACCAGATTTTATTTATTTTGACAAACACTTGTTCCAGTTTAAGCTGGTACATTTTGAAATTATATTTTGAAGGGTCAGACCTATCCTTTGCACCTGTCCCTTGCTGGTCGCTTGCAACATGATTTATACAGTATCTAACCTCTCCATATAAGGTGAGAGGCATTTAGGGCAGTGCTGAGGATTCACTGGTGCCTGCTTTTAGACCCTGACCATATGCTAACATCAGTAACAGACTCAAATCAAATGGAAGGAGAACAGAAAAGGCCTAAAGTTGTGCAGATACACTGTTTGACTTGCAAATGTAGTTTTGCTCTGTCATTAGAAAACTATCTTAATAATAAATTTTGTTGATTCAACATAATCACATGGATTTGTGATTTATTTAAAATGAAGTGGGAACAATGTTTATTCAACCATTTTTTCCCAGTGGGTTAGAAGTTTTCATAGAAGTAATTCTAGCAAGCAAAATCATTCAACCAAAAATGTTTTGTCAATGTCCTTCCAACATTTTATGCTCATAGAGCAGTCACCGCTACAAAAATCTGTTGTTTGTCCTGTACAAGTTATTTTTAATAATAGCTATTGAAATGGCTTGAATATACCTAAATATTGTCCTAGGTTTCCCTTTGCTGTCTTTTCAATATCTGTATATAAAGTCAATTTGACTGCATTTATTAATGGACATCTCTACTCTGTATCTTCTGCTCCAGTTACTCTTTTCATAATCTTACAGTGCTCCCTTTCCTGTCATAGCTCAAGACTGGAAAGCAGTCAATGAGATTTTGACTGTGTCTTGCCGCTATGTGATCAAGAACCAGACTACTGGAGACCGTCTTCTGATCCGTGTGGTGGCTGTAAACGCTGGTGGCCGTAGCCCCCCTGCTACCATTGGCGATGCGGTTCTGGTCAAGGAGGTTGGAGGTGAGCAAAGTTTGTGCAATAGGCCAGTTCACACATACAAATCTACAGCCCTACATCATGAGCATGCCTTCATCCATTTCTGTCAAGCAGCAGATGTAGGGATTTACTTCCATGGACGTAAATGTTTTTTTCTTTTTTTTCCTTTCATGGACTTAAAGTGGACGGTATTGTATCACCAGGCATCCTTAGCAGAAGGTTTCGACTGTTTGTGGTGGGCAGTGTCCGTCTTTATTGTTGAAATAGATATTTTTTTAAAGAGCAGATGTTAAACAGCTACGGAGAAAGTGCTCAGCATTTTTTCCATCTCCGGTGTCCAAATGTTGTTGGCGTCTCTGGCCTGTTAAAGGAATGCAGCTGTGGCCTTCTCAGATTATTGCCACCAATGGGGGGTGCATGTTTTCACCAGTGTCATCTTACTGGGCATTCAGAAGTCATTCTTCTTCTTTGTCAATGAGATCTATTAATGTTTAGTCAAGCCTCTTAGGGGGTAGTTTATCAATTTTCACGTTGCATAAAATAGTACTCTATGTTTGTAGTTGATCCCCTAAACACTTTATGTGTACAGACATTAGAGAGAGAGAGAGAGAGAGAAATGGTTATTTTAATTTTGTTAATTTTGTGGAGTGTTCATTTCCGATTTGATATTGTAATATCAAAATGTGTCTAAAGACTGTGTCATATATGAGTGTTTTTAGACAAATTTTTGTAATATTTTGCAATATTGTGCTATTCTATTGTTCTTTCCGATTGTCTGTAACTTAACAAAAAATTAAAAAGGCCTTCATGGGGGGGTTTTGGTATATATTATAAAATGGTTTAATTAAAACTAAAATTGGAAAAGATTTGGAGAGATTCAAAAGTACTGAATGTTAGTTGGAATCTAAAATTAAAGCTCAAATGTAAATGTAAAGATCAAATGTGTAATGGTATTTTAGTTAACGGGAATGAAATGTGAACACCAAATGTTTTTAGAGGACACCGGCTGTCCTCGTGTAGGGTTTTGACAGTTCTACAGAGTCCTAAATTCCCACTTTCTACTTTAGCCATTAGTCCACCAATAGAAGCATCTGATTTCCCACACAATTGAAGGGCCGCTAACATTCCCACAAATGCTTCAATATAAAATAGTTGGGATGTGTTTGCTATTAACAGAGATTCAGTTCGGAAGGTTTGGCATTGCGCTGACTCCCTGGTAAGGATCCTTGCTGGAGAGGTGTCAGGCCAATCCCTATAAGAGCGATGGTGACAAGCGTAATCAGTCGGGTGGGGGTAGGGGACATTCCAAACGGTTGGCTTTGCATATGGAGTTGGTATGGGGGAGGGATTTAACGTCTTGTATGCCATCTAAGCCCTTCAAGACGACCAGGGCACTCTGTTTATTTTGAAACATGCCAGAGGATCTGACAGGGACAGTTCTCATTCAAGAACTAGGAGTGTTAATTTGGAACGCTATACAGATTAACAAACTTAACCCTTCCATGATCATTCCATTGTTTGTAGTCCATTCTTTAATCTGCCTATAGCAATGGATACACCAGGGATATAGGGCATACATTTGTATGAGAATGGGTTTGCAATTCTGGTACTTTTGGCAAATGGTTATTCTCAGCTGAATGTTGACTTCAGCGTTAACGTCACCTATAAGTGTTTAATAAAAAAATCACACCCAAATAATAGCCTGCACTAGTGTGTGACAGGTATTTTTTGGGGATCCCAGTCCTAAAATACAGTGTTAAAGGTGCTATACATTGAATTTTGGTGTCAAAATAGAAACACAATCCCCTTGACACAAACAAATCTCAAGTATATGCGCTAAGCCCTGTAAGTACCGTATATCACAACTTTAGCAACATACTGTAGGTGAGACAGTGACCTTAGAGTAGTAATGGCTGAGACACTGACCAGTAATGGTAGTAATGGCTTGCTGTCAGTAACCATAATAATAGCATGACCTGCACATGGAAATTGCCGTTGGTTTAAAACTACGTCATAAAAGTATAGTACACTTGATAAAACTACATCATAGTTGTATTATACAACATTCCCAAATATTAAGACAATGGTAATGGTATTTAGTTTAAGAATTAACGAGATTTATATAGGATTGTTATTCAGGTGAAATGTCACACAGGAACTGTATTATGGAAGCATGAGAGGGTGAGATTTGTTTTGAATGCAACATAATGTTCTCCAATACTCCCATGTGTAACACCAATAATGTGAGAGTGAATGTTATAGCAGCCTGTATAACTTTCAGGGCCGGGGTAGCTCTTAGTCCAGAGATTTTTATGTATGGCCTTGGGCTGGGGTAACTGTAGATGTTAACCTCATGGTGTAAGTTAAGACCTAATCAAGCTGGGATAAGGGCTGCTTCACTAAACCCAGAATAATAAAAATATCACCAATGTAAATACAGATTTAGATGTTTGTCAATGTCATGTTTGTCTGCTAGAGCCCATCTTTCAGGATTTACTTGATATTCCACAGATTTCCAAAGATTAGATTTAAAGTGTATTGGCACTGGGGCCCATATTGGCAACAATGCCCATATCAATTGTTGTTATATAATGCTACATAATGTTATCTTAAATGCAGTTTCTTATTCACAGGGTGTAATAGAAACATAATGTATTTTGTTAGGAATGTGAACCATTAATCTGGAATACAAAGGTGTAATAAAGTAAGTGTCATTTCGAATTTGGGGCATAAAGTGTGAGAGGCATAGGGTGTTGCACTGCTTCCCGTGCACTTGTACTGCTGCAGCATGGGTTTGAATCTGGCTCTCAGCTCCAGCAAAAACACTCTCATCCCCATTGTCTCTATAAAAGTTAAATGCCTGAAAATACACTACCAATCAAAAGTTTTAGGACACCTCAATTTTTCCAGTTTTTATTGAAATTCACACCGATTAATGTAATTAATTAATGTACTTTGAAATTAAAGCTTAGAACAAACAACTGGAGACAAAAAAGAAATCATGGAATCTTTTTGTTTCACAAAATGTAATCAAAAATGTTTAATCATCAAAGTAGCTACCTTTTGGCGTTATAACAGCCAAACACAATGTACAACTCCATTTCCAAAAAGTTGGGACGCTGTGTAAAATGTAAAGAAAAACAGAATGCAATGATGTGCACATTATTTAAATAAATTCAATAGAAAATAGTACAAAGACAACATATCAAATATTGAAACAGACACTGTATTGACAACTGTATTGTTTCTTGAAAAATATATGACCACATTGAATTTGATGCCAGCAACACATTTCAAAAAAGTTGTGACAGAGGCAACAAAAGACTGGAAAAGTTGTGTAATGCTAAAAAATAAACCTGGAGGAACATCTCACAACTGATTAGGTCAATTGGCAACAAATCAGTAACATGATTGGGTATAAAAAAAGCCTTTCAGAAGTAAAGATGGGGAGGGGTTCACCTCTCTGTGAAAGAATAACTATTCTCAACGTAAAATTGCACAGACTTTGGGGATCTCATCATCTATGGTACATAATATCATTCAAAGATTCAGAAAATCCAGAGAAATCTTTGTATGCAAGGGACTTGGCCGAAAACCAATATTGGATGGTTGTGATCTTCGGGCCCTCAGGCGGCACTGTATTAAAAACAGACACGATTCTGTAGTGGAAATCCCTGCATGGGCTCAGGAACACTTCCGAAAACCATTGTCTGTGAACACAGTACATCGCAGCATCCACAAATGCAAGTTAAAACTTTACCATGCAAAGAAGAAACCCTATATGAACAAGATCCAGAAACGCTGCCACCTTCTCTGGGCCCGAGCTAATTTAACATGGACTGAGGCAACGTGAAATAATGTTCTGACAAATGTAAATTTTAAATTATTTTTGGGAATCATGGATGCTGTGTCCTCCGGACTAAAGTGGGGAGGGACCATCCGGCTTGTTATCAGTGCACAGTTCAACAGCCAGCATCCGTGATGGTATGGGAGTGCATTAGTGCACATGGCATGGGTGACTTGCACATCTGTAAACGCACCATTAATGCTGAACAATATATACAGGTTTTGGAGCAACATATACTTCCACCCAGATGACGTTTTTTTCAAGGAAGGCCTTCCTTATTTCAGCAAGACAATGCTAAACCATATTATGCACATATTATAGCAGCATGGCTCTGTAGTAAAAGAGTCTGGGTGCTAAACTGGCCTGCCTGCAGGCCTGTCACCCACTGAAAACATTTGGCGCATTATGAAACAAAAAATACGACAAAGGAGACCCCGAACTGCTGAACAGCTGAAATCCTATATCAAGCAAGAATGAGAATAAATTTCACTTTCAAACTACAGCGATTGGTCTCCTCAGTTCCCAAACACTTACAGAGGATTGTTAAAAGAAGAGGTGATGCAATACAGTGATAAACAAGCCCCAGTACCAACTTTTTTGAAATGTGTTGCTGTCATCAAATTCAAAATGGCATGCATTTTCCCAAAAACAACAACATTTCTCAGTTTCAACATTTGATATGTTGTCTTTGTATTATTTTCAATTAAATACAGGGATAAATTATTTGCACATTATTGCATTCTGTTTTTATTTGCATTTTATGTAGCGGCCCAACTTTTTTGGAAATGGGATTGGACAATATTTTTCAGTTTTTGCTAACCTAAAAAATTTTTTAACCTCTAGCAGTTTACCCCATACCTTTGTACAATTCCAGGTTATTGACTGAACTTGAACTGCTTAAATTTTAATAACAACTGGCAAAATGGGGGTGTTCTAAAATATTTGACCCGTACTGTATATCTTAACAATTCAATCTAAATAATGAATAAAATCAGATACACTGATGTATAGAATAATATCTGTGTATATCTTCCAATAAATACATACATACAAAATTGGGGGAAAAAGACATCTCTTGTGACTTGTAGATGTCAGATCAGATATTTTTTAAGGATAAATTATATGATCCATAAAGTGTATTCGATTCAGTCAGTTTACTTTGTTGAGCATGATAATATAATAATAAACGTGTGAATTCTTACATCTGCAGCTCGTCCCAAAATTCGTCTGCCCCGTTTCCTGAGGCAGAGGTATGTCAAGAATGTCGGTGAGAAGATCAACCTTACCATCCCCTACTCTGTAAGTTGGCATTAGGAGATAATGAGTAGGCCTGGGAGTTTATTCAGGCCTTATGATCTACAAAAACTGTACACTAGCTATAGTATACTTGGTACAAGAGTTTCTCCACAGAGCAGTGACATCTTTTCAACTTTTATTTTTTATTTTACATTTGGTTTATTTTACATCAGGCACATGAGCAACCACACCCTCACAACAGCTCTCTCTAGTGTCCGTTTTTGGAATTGGCTGTAATTTCCGAGAGACATTCAATCACAGTGAAATGGTCAAAGAAAGAAAAGTAATAACTTAATGTGATTAAGTTATGACTTCAAAAAAATGCCATGGTTTTGGAACATGAACTTCATTTTGTTTTAGCCGTTGGTCTGTTTAGCTCTCAGCTAACATGAATTCAAAGTCTAATCACCCAAGTAGTATTGATTTAGTTTAAAATTCTGTGAAGTTCAAAATTCCATTTCATGGAAGTATTTTTTTCCAAAATATGACCTGTTTTCCTCATGGAGTTAACGTTATGACGCAGCTTTATTTAATATCCTGTCTTAGGGCAAACCTAAGCCAGTGGTTAGCTGGTTAAAGGATGGTGAGCCACTGGACACAAAGAGGGTCAACATCCGTACGTCTGACAGGGACAGCATCTTGTTCATCCGTCAAGCAGAGAGAGCAGACTCCGGAACGTATGAGATGTGTGTGAAGGTGGAAGATTTTGAGGACAAGGCTGCTATCATCCTCCAGATTTGCGGTGAGTCAAATCATATCAGACAATACAACCTTCAGACATCCTCTGACTGTACTAGAGCCAAACTCAGCACTGGGTAAATATTGGACAGACCACACACCAGGTTGGGTTATTGATGCTGAGCATTGAACTATGAGCAACTGAGATCAGAATAATGGAGTTGGAGGCTTATTTATTCAGTTATTTTGGCTACACTTTCTGTTGTTTCCTCACATATTATGGTTGAGCAGCGACATTGATGTAGTCAATGAGGATAACACAAGAATATGAGTTCAAGTGCCTATTAATGGTTAGAATAAGTAGACTTAAGCTTAGAGAAGAAGAAATAAAACCCAACCAAATGGGTCACTTTAACCCAGTGTGTTTTCTGTCCATTGTTTGTACCCAGTGTGGGCTGTTTTCCTGTTGAGGAACTTTGCAGTCCCAACTGATCTAGTTATTGACTCATTATGAGTTGACTGCTACTGATAATTCAACCCATGTTCAACTATTACTGTGCCTCAGAAAAGCCTGGGCCACCAGCCAGCATTAAGATTGTGGATGTCTGGGGATTTAACGTTGCTCTGGAGTGGACCCCACCCAAAGATTCTGGAAACACCACAATCACAGGTTACACAGTCCAGAAGGCTGACAAGAAGACTGGGGTGAGAAACACTTTGCTTACGATAGACTAGTCAAAGGGTGTGACATATTAAGCTGTCCATTTCTGTGAACCACTATTTACACAGCTCCCATTGGATTCAGAAGTGAAAGTTAATCTCACTACGCTGTACACAAGAAATCGAGCCCACTAGAAAAATAACTAGTGTGCAATGTGTTGTCTTTTCCAGGACTGGTTTACCATTTTGGAGCACTACAATAGACTAAACGCCACCATCTCGGATCTCATCATGGGCAACACTTACACCTTCAGGGTCTTCACTGAGAACAAGTGTGGCCTCAGCGAGGAATGTGCTGTGACCAAGGACACAGCCACCATTAAGAAGGAGGGTGAGTCTTTGGACGCAATCCATTTCTCTAAAGAGAACGTTCCAAAGAACGGAAGCATTTGTAGTGACCCTCCCACACACATACACTACCCCATTCAAGACCTAATCCTTGCTCATTATTTTCAGTGATTGAGTACAAACCCACCCCCTTCGTGGAGCGTGACTTCAGCGAGCCTCCCAAGTTCACAACTCAGCTGAACAACAGGTCCACCACCGTTGGCTACAGCACTAAGCTACTGTGCTCCGTCAGGGGATTCCCCAAGGTAAACCTTCCCTCTCATACACCAGGCGAGTACAGCCGGAGGCTAATGGACACCTGTAGGCGAGGCAGAACTGTCACCATCCTAACAGACATGTTTGGTGAGATTGTAACGTTGACCACATCGTGTGTCACGCCCTACCGACACAAGCCAATTGACCGTTCATTTTTTCCCTGATAAATATGAATGCTGATGCGGGCAGGAATGCAGGGCCTATCAAATGAACCACACAGTGCTCCTGTCACTAAAACTATCAGGAACCCTGGGGAGACAGTGGGCTCACGTGCATCTGTTACTCAAAGAAAGGGCTTTAGTCACTGGGTGATGTTCTTTCTTTTACCAGGCATTTGACTGAATGTTAATATAGGCATTTCACCTTTGCAATGACCACGGTAAGAGTTCACAGTGAAACCGTTTTAGTTGGGTGCATGTTAAAACATTTGAGGTACAGAAAAGCTAAAATAAAAAATTGGTCTGACACCTGCTAATCACCTATTACGTCCTGGCAGCCTAAGATTATGTGGATGAAGAACAAGATGATCCTTGGGGACAACCCCAAGTACAGGATGATCAGCACCGGGGGAATCTGTACCCTAGAGATCCGTAAGCCATGCCAGTACGATGGTGGCGAGTATGTCTGCAGAGCTGAGAATGAACTGGGAAAGGTTGACACACTCTGCAAGCTGGAGATCAAAAGTATGTTGTAACGGGATTTAATTCATACTTGAGTTACCTCAGGAAGAAGTATTGAAAGTTTTAGTGTTTATTTCTGCATGTATGTTTTTTTTACGTGATGTTTTCATATATTATCCATGCAAAATATGGATTGTCATTATTTTTTGTACTTGAATCCGTTCATCACTTTGATAATTATATTTACCTCAACAGAGCCTGCCCCTGTAGATGGTAACAAGGATGAGTAAATGCAAGCACTTACAGGTCAGTCACATTCTGGTTGAAAAGACACCTCAAATGATTTTGTTTACTGGGATAAATGGGGATATTGACCTACAATTTACAGGATTAGCTTGAATTGAGTAGATAAATGTGAATCAACAGATAGATACCAACTTGATTCAAACTATCTCTTTAAATTACTTAGCTATAGCTATGCCTATACTTTTTAAGAACGTCCATATTGGCTTTTACTTTTCTCTTATTAGAGTGAGAGTTTATATTTACCCATTATATTTTCCCTAAATAAAACCTAAGAATTTAACACTAGAAGTTTATTTTAACACATCCCAATATCTATTTGAGTCCTGGTATGACGTACATCTTCAGTAAGGCTGACCTTACATGGAGTGCCCTAAACTGGGAGGTGGAAAGCGGCCTCTGCCATAGTGAGTCTGAAGGCCAGTCTAAGCTGTTGCTCCTCATAAATTAGTCCTGTAACGGCTCCACATGCGCTCGGTTGGGAGACTACCTCACATTTCCTTGACTCAGCAGGAGTGGGCCCTGATTTACCATCGGATCCACTGTAACGCCAACAGCTTTTCACCCATTCAGCCATTGATATGCCACAAGGAACTCTAATGGCCATGTGGAAAGCCAAACACTTCATTGCGACATCATGAATATGCAGACTGACTCTAGAGTTTAAAACATGTCTCCTTTTGTGCATTTAGTTAAGAGCAATTAGTTTGCAGCCTACTTGATCTTATTTTGTTTTGCTCTTAGAATATGTTTTGGAGTTCTGCTAATTCATTTCATGTCACCAAATGTGGCTAAATATTGCCTGAAAGTTGACACCTGTTCTTTGTAATTCACACCCGTTACAGTCTCAAGTTAGACACAAATTGAGTGTGGCTGTCTTAATATGCTCTAAAACCATACTGTTTGATGTGAAATAGGTTTAGAGACATTTGAGTAACCTCCTGTGAGTTTGTAAATTCTTTATTCCATTTATTATTCAACAGGACGGTGCTGGATGCTGGAAAACCAACTGTACATATAACTGGAGAGAACAGACAACGAAAGGGTTATTACTACAGGGTTATAACTGCTGTATCCTACCCTATCCTACATTGATGTTGACTTTATTTATGTTGTTCTTTAGTGCCCTCTGATACATAGCTCATATCCATGTCCACAACCAATTCATGCGAACAACACCTCCCATTGTAATTCTGAAGATGTCTCCACTGTATAGAACACGTTGATTGTTCCTGACTGGCGATTAAAGATGTAAAACCTCGGAATGTTTGTTACAATAAATATTTTGATTTATGTTTTGGTTTTGTTGAATAACAAATACAATAAATAAAACGTTAAAAAAACATATCTAACTTGAAGTAAAAATTATAATGTGTACACCCAAGCCTTCATACTTAATATGAAAGAGGAAAAGTACTGGTTGTTGTAAAGCCGGTAGAATATTCCCGTAACAAAATTTTGTCATGAGTTTATGTAATGTAGCTCCTGTGCGTGAACAAAGTCGTTCATGATCATGACACTGTATTAGAGAGTGGCGTTTTATGGGTTGAATCCAAGCTGGTCAGATATCTGTCTACACAGTCTATTTCCTCCCTGTATGAATCCCGCCAAGCAGACAGTAGAACTAAGTGAACTAAAAAAAATCAGGGCAAGAGAACTGCTGAGTGAACAGGCAGAAGAGCCTGTCCAGCCTTGGGAACTGGCTGGCTTGTGCACAACAAAAAGGCACAAGTGTAACAACATCATGTAATATGCCCCGTCCTACGGTGGGCAATGGCACTCTCTAATCACTACAAAGTCATGGAGGAATGAGAGGCTGTGTTGCAGGAGATTTTGTAAATGATTGCCAAAGATAACATTATAAGGAGTTCGCTATTGCAGTGGCTGGATGACAGTGAATTGGAGAGAGACGCTGAGAAGGTCTGCTTTCACATACCGGGAAGAAGGCATAGCAGGCACATGAGCAACCACACCCTCACAACAGCTCTCTCTAGTGTCCGTTTTTGGAATTGGCTGTAATTTCCGAGAGACATTCAATCACAGTGAAATGGTCAAAGAAAGAAAAGTAATAACTTAATGTGATTAAGTTATGACTTCAAAAAAATGCCATGGTTTTGGAACATGAACTTCATTTTGTTTTAGCCGTTGGTCTTTTTAACTGGGTTGCGTCGTTTTAAAACCGGTAATTACATTGGCCACTGCAGATGGCTGCAGTGTCAAGGGTATCAGTAAAAGCAATGAAATTGTTCTGGCTCTGTGCCCAGAAGTTGCAATAAGTCTTATGGTGAAACTGGCGGGCACACCACTGTCAGTGTATTCATCTTCCATAGAAATGCACTAGCTGGAGGACTGACTGCTAAATATGAGCTGAATAACGTCTATAGCCTCAACTGATGAGTAGTTCCTACTCTGAGGCATTCCATTTGTTTTTATACATGTATTATCAGTACAATGATATAGATTAGCTTAGTCCTGCAAATTCCCTAATGACATTTTCTGACCTCAAAAGATTTTGTAGCTTTAAGCCATTGATTAATTCAAGGTCTTATACGATGTTGTTGTTCCAAAACATAATATATCATGGATGACGCCACTCAAGGTAATGGACATAAATCTTGGTTCTCTGTTATCATTGAAGTATTTTATTGGTAAACACCATAGAGATAAATAGCGGGCACGTGCCTTTATACATATTTCTCATTATGACATCTGTAAAAACATGGGAAATGCCATTGATGGGTTCTGCCATTTGAATGTAGTCAACTGAGTGACTGGTCTTCTATCTTCATTGACTGATGCATGACTTCAACAGGGTCATCAATCAAGTGATCAGCCAATAAAGATATGACTACATCAAAATGGTGAAAGCCCAATAGACAATATATTGAAATACTTTCAGTCATAATCCTCATAAAACCTTGCGGCATAACTCGTTCTTACACCACTCATTTCTTCCATTAAGATTTTTTTTAGATCCACTCAAATTAGGTCTCTGTTTTGTGTAGGCTTACACCACCTCATCATTTTTCATAATTGTGTAAATAGCTATAGGACACATTTACTTTAATCAATATTGGCTAAATATAAGCGAAGGTATTTTTTGGCAGAGCTAATTGAAGCAAATATGTAGACAAATGTCATCTTGTCCTTACGAGATTTACACAGTTGAAGATTCTACACATCTATAGGGTGGGGACAGGGGGAACGACTGGAAAGCACTCTGAGCTACAGACATTTTAACATTTTGGAACATTCAGATAGCATATTTCTATGCAGAACATGACGTAAAATTAGTAATAACTTCTGCTCTGTTAATGGAATTTATATTTGCTATGTTCAAGAACGCTTTGCAAATTGCAAGACATTTCTATATGACGTCAGTTTAAGTACAAGATTCTGAGTTTCTCAAAACAAATTTTGTAAAAAAGAAAAGGTTGAAATGTTGCTTGCCCAGGAAACATAAATGCTGTGGTTTCTAATACGTATTTATGATTTTCTCACAACTTATATTTAGCTGGGGGCAAAACTGGAAAAGGAAACCTACAACTTTCCCAATGGTTTATTGTACCTGTGACCAGAAATGTTGAACTTGCTGTGCCCTCCGCAGGAAAACTCCAGTAATCAGGTTGACACTGTGGAGCCTGGACATGTCCAGTACACTGTTAATGACCATAATATTATTAAGTCTAGTTTGAACTGTACATTCTTCATTATTTTTTCAGGATGCCTGGGCATTCATTCTCTGAGAAAGAACCCCTCAACTAACCTCTGGCTTTGTGTCTGTTGCTGTAAACTGAAGGGATATGTGTTTTTCCCTTCACGGTGGAGAACTAAAGATCCAAAAGTACTTAGCATTGTTGCTTTGATAAATCATATTCCACCAGCAGGTCAAATGGTTTAATATTAACATCCTGTTGTAGGCTACTGAAAAACTAGACCAAGGTTGCTGTGATAATTTCTGCTCTAGTTCCTCACTGTGACATAGCTAATTATCGATCTCACCTGTTACAGAATTTATTTTGTATATATTTTTCTCACCCAGAAAATGATAATTCTGAACCATGAGGCTACCCGCCGTTGAACATTTTAAAACATATACCATATGTTGAATGATACAGGACTCTAACTAACACCCCAATACCTTTCTGCAGCAATAAACTCCAAAATAAAATATACCAAAATATACCATAAATTATTTTTATTTAAATAAGATTTTAAAAAGTATCATGCAAGATATGTCAGACTCATTTGCAGACCCAATAAAGATGTGAGATAATGAGATACAAGGTTTCTACCTCCGATGGCAGGACAGCAATGACACAACTAAAAAGAGGAACAGGGGGATTTCCTAAACTCTAAAAGGGAGGAGGCCTTTGGGGAGGTAGGGACTGATGTGCTAGATGTCTTAGGCTTAACACATCGTGGTAAAATAATACATAAGGAGTTCCTAATCCACCCTGGCCCAATGGTCCCTGAAGTCTTGGCAAGCACAATTTGATGTAATTTCCATTGCACAAGAAGGTATTACACAGCTTTTGGAAACATTTTACAGGTATTCTAATAGCTTGTAAAGTGTAGTTAACTTTTGGAACAACATACAATTTTAAAATGCTGGCCTTACTCCCACAGAGATAGAAACAAGAAACCAGGCAAGCCTCGTTCAGCCAGCCCGCAATAGAAAAGTTTGCCACCTCGAGATCCAAACCCGGGCCGCCCACGTGAAAGGCTGTGTCGTTAACCACTACACCATGGAGCGGAACGTTTGCTTGCAGTCAGTATAGCCTCTTGTCTGAACAAATCCTCTTTTGCCATTGGCCGTTTTAATATTTAATTGGTCATTCGTGAATGACATTTATACAGTTAAACTGACTAACGTTTCTTACTAAGTTTACCTCCACCACAAATAGCGGCTACGTATTGCGTTTGCCACTGGCCGTTTTAACAGCGTATTAGCCAGTAATAAGCTTTACCGGTATCTACTAACTTACTGGAATAGTCATAAGAATTGAGCAATTGCTAGCGAGTCTGCCAAAGCTATTTCATTTCATGGCATAATAACGTATTTTGTTCTTTCATGCCAAAACAATGTACTTTTTCTTTCATTCGTGAATTACATTTATACAATAACTATCAATAAAGGCGACGATAACTAACTTTTTCATCAAGTGAAAAGACGAGAGAATCGTGGAATCTAACAGAAATAATTTATAAATGTCGTTGCTTTCAATAGATTCGCACTTAGGTCTTCCACAGAGGCACTGTCTTTAACCACAACGCGACGGCATTACACGCTTCAGCAGTCGCTAGACTCCATTGAGGATTGTGTAAAACGGACTAACATTTCTTATTAAGTTTACCTCGAACACAAATAGCGTCTATGTATTGCTTTTGCCACTGGCCGTTTTAACAGCTTATTAGCCAGTAATAGGCTTACTAGTATCTAGTAATGTCCTAGGAATAATCATAAGAATTGAGCAATTGCTAGCGAGACTGAAGATGAACTATTCCATGCCAGAAACAGTCGCAATATAACCGTATACAGTTTCAGGTTTCGGTTTTAGCCAGCGAAGTTTCCGCCAATACGGAATAATTGACAACGCGTACTTCGCTTCGCCTGCGAGGAGATACGCACTCGGGACCTACAGTTCACGAGTCCGCTTCTCTAACCACTACGCTATTTAACAAGGTTGGTCAGTCTGTCACTCACTCACTCACTCACTCACTCAGTAAGAGACATTCGCTCTTCTTAGCCGGCTCCGCTTGCGCGGTCAGGCAAAAAGGGAGACAATCTATCAACAATCGATCAGTCAATCTAGGAGGGGCTCCATGTTTACCCTGGTGAGGTCAGGCACACAATATGGGATTGTAATGCCAATTCAGACCCATGTCTTGCCACTTAATGTCACCTACTTGAAACCTTGTTTAGGGCAAATCAGAGGTCAGAGGGACAGATTTTTCTATATTTTTCTAGGGTCTCAAACCATGATTTATGCGGTATAGAGCATACATTTTTGGGTAGTTTGACATTATCTGACAAAACCATTTGTTATCGCAACTGCTGTTGGATCACTATATAGCAACTGAATTCTAGAGTCATGAATAGGTAATGCCATTCCACTTTATTCAAAGCATGTGCAGCAATGGTTGAGTTGTCATTTCGCACAGATTACACAATACCATCCCAACAGCAATGGCTAATGTTGCGGACATTGCAGATAAAACCCACTTAATCTGGATGGAGCAGGGTCAACACAACCTTATCACATCTGTTGGCTGGGATCTATGATAAGACTTTCAGTTTCAGTTAATTAGGGAAATTGGCCAGTAAACTCCTCTGTGGTATCTTTTCTTTTCCTTTTTTGTTTAATAAGAGATGAGCATGTGAAAGAGTGGTAGGTTCACCATCTATCCAGTCAGTCATTATAGATAGATACAAGATCCAGACAGTCATGATGACAGATACAGTCGGTCCAGAAATAATTGGACACCGGCTCAAGTATTGTTATTTTGGCTGTTCACCACAATATGTTCAAGTTACAGTTAAATAATGAATATGGGCTTAAAGTTCAGCCTCTCAGCTTTAATTTGAGGGTATTTACATGGAGGAAGGGTTTAGGAATTGCAACTCTTTAACATACAGCCCTCTCTTTTTCAAGAGACCAAAAGTAATTGGACAATTGACTCAAAAGCTGTTTCATGGACAGGTGTGGGCTATTCCTTTGTTATTTCTTCATCATTTGAGCAGGTTAAAGGTCTGGAGTTGATTGCAGGTGTGGCATTCGCATTTGGAAGCTGTTGCCGTCAATGCAAGTGAAACAGGCCATCCTTAGGCTGCAAAAAATAAATCCATCAGAGAGATAGCAGGAACATTAGGAGTGGCTAGTTTGATACATTCTGAGAAAAAAAGAACGCACTGGTTAGTCCTGCAACACAAAAAGGCCTGGACATCCATGGAAGACAACAGAGGTAGATGATCATAGGATTTCCATCGTAAAGAAAAACCCCTTCACAACATCCAACCAAGTGAAGAACACTCTCCAGGAGGTAGGCATATCATTATCCAAGTCTACCATAAAGAGAAGACTTCACAAGAGCAAATACAGAGGGTTCACCACAAGGTGCAAACCATTCATAAGCCTCAAGAATAGAAAGGCCAGATTAGACATTGCCAAAAAAAACATCTAAAAAAGCCAGTCAAGTTCTGGAACAACATTCTTTGGACAGATTAAACTAAGATCAACCTGTACCAGGGTGATGGGAAGAAAAAAGTATGGAGAAGGCTTGGAACGGCTCATGATCCGAAGCCTATCACATCATCTGTAAAACACGGTGTAGGCATTGTGATGGCATAGGCATGCATGACTTCCAATGGCACTGGGTCACTAGTGTTTATTGATGATGTGACAGAAGACAGAAGCAGTTGGATGAATTCTGAATTGTGTAGTGATATATTGTCTGCTCAGATTCAGCCAAATTCAGCGAAGTTGATTGGACGGCGCTTCACTTTACAGATGGACAATGACACAAAACATATGGCGAAAGCAACCCTGGAGTTTTTTAAGGCAAAGAAGTGGAATATTCTGCAATGGCCAAGTCATCATCTGATCTCAACCCAATTGAGCATGCATGTCACTTGCTGAAGATATAACTTAAGGCAGAAAGACCCACGAACAAATAACAACTGAAGACAGCTGCAGTAAACGCCTGGAAAAGCATCACAAATGAGGAAACCCTGCGTTTGGTGTTGTCCATGAGTTCCAGACTTCAAGCAGTCATTGCCTGCAAAGGATTCTCGACAAATTATTAAAAATTATTAAAATTATTAAAAACATTTTATTTATGATTGTGTTAATTTGTCCAATTACATTTGAGCTCCTGAAATAAGGGGACTGTGTATGAAAATGGTTGCAGAGACAAAATTGTGTCAGTTTTCCAAATATTTCCAGTCCTAACTAAATATCCAGTAACATATGAGCCAGCTCCCATTTTTATAAACTTTAGTGCATAAATCTGGCCCTAGAGATATGACTGACTTTCAAAACCACCATTTCTTTCACTGATGTAGGGCTGTCAAGTGAATCCTTTTCCTCAAAAGAAGGAGTGGGTGGATTTAACTTGCTCTGAGATCCTCGCCTTGAATACATATTGTTTGACTTTTTTGAGAGAGGAGAGTGTTACATTTATATTTTAACAGTCCAGTGACTAACATGAATACAACACATTTAAAAAAAAACTAGATTCTGACACATGTATCTTTATCTCAAGTTGCAGTTGCTAGGCAGCTCTCTCCTTTTTGTGTGAGGCATGATGAATTATGTGGCCCCTAAGTAACACTTTTAGAGCTTCCGACACCACTCTCACCAGAGCGATTACTGCAATTCCTTTGTTCTGCCGCCGGTCTGTTTACCAATACGCCGATGAAAGAGAAAGAATAGGGGCAAAAGTGCCGGTGTCCTATTCAGATCTCGGATGAGATACTGCAATCCGCCATTACCGAGCATTTCACTCACAAATGTTCAATCCCTGGACAATAAAATGGACGAACTGCACGCACAGAATAACTGTCAGCGGGATATTGCGAAATGCTGTGTGCTGGCATTCGTGGAAACCGGGCTGGATGCCTTTGTGCCAGATTCGTGCATCACCCCTGCTGGCTTTTCTATCTACCGGCAAGACAGAACGTCGGAGTCAGGTAAATGTAAGGGCGGAGGGGTCTGCATTATGGTTAATTCTCGCTGGAGAACGGATGTCGCAGTGATATCAACACACTGTTCACCGGACCTGGAGCTACTGTCTGTAAAGATACGGGCCATCTACCTTCCACAGGAATTCAGCTCAGCTACAGTATTATCACAGCAGTCCATATACCCCCCGCAGGCAGATAAAACGTGCGCTGGATGTCCTATATGGATTAATAAATGGACTAGAGGACACCCACCCTGAGGCAGCTGCTATTCTTGTTGGCGATTTAAATAGAGCAGATATTTTTTAATTGTTGTTTCCACACACTTCAGCGGTTTTGAACTATTTGTTCGCTGTCGTAAGATCTGCCTTTAATATGATAATCACTGCTGCATTTGGCGAGATCTAGTTGCATTTTTTTAAGTTGGTTGTTTAAAAGCAAGTATCGTTGTTCAGATTTAGCATCTGCTACTGCAAAATGCCTTTCCAGCGCGGAATAAATACGTTTAGCTAAAGAAACACTGTCGAGTGTACCTGCACCTGTAGCCATGCTGTCAGCATTGGGAGATAAAGGCTTGCTAATGTTGCTCGTAGTCATACTGTTTTTGGTCTTCCACAGAGCATTAGGCGATAATCCCAAAGCGTGGTAACAAAATTAATCAGAACATTGACGTTGACGAACATTGACGTAACGATATCCTATGTAGATCTCGGATGAGATACTGCAATCCGCCATTACCGAGCATCTTACTTGCAAATGTTCAATCCCTAGACAATAAAATAGATGAACTACACGCAGGGATTATCTTTCAGCAAGACATTGCGAACTGTTGTGTGCTAGCATTCGTAGAAACCTGGCTGGATCCCTTTGTGCCAGACTCGTGTGTCAACCCTGCTGGCTTTTCTATCTTCTGGCAAGTCTGAATGTCGGAGTGGGGTAAACGTAAGGGCGGCAAGGTCTGCATTATGGTTAACTCTCGCTGGGGAACGGATGTTGCAGTAACACACTGCTCACCAGGAGCTACTGACTGTAAAAGGTATGGCCCTTCTACCTTCCATGGGATTTCAGCTCCGTTATTATCACAGCAGGCTATATACACCCACAGGCGGATAAAACGCCTGCACTGAAAGACTTATACGGAATAATAAATGGACTAGAGGACGCCCACCCTGAGGCAGCTTTTTTTAATAGTGCAAATATGAGGAAAGTTTTGCCAAAATACCACCAGCACATTAGCTTTCCTACCCGAGGTGATCAGACTCTTGACCATTGTTATGGTTACAAACGCCTCCCCCGCCCTGCATTCGGTAAGGCAAATCACACATCAATTTTGCTCCTCCCATCCTATAGACAACGCATACAACAGGAAAAAATGGTTTCTCAGGCAGTTCAACGCTGGAATGAGGGCTCCATTACTGCTCTACAGGACTGCTTTGAAACAACAGATTGGCAGGTGTTCTGTGATGCAGCTGATGGGGACATTGATGAATACACAGACCGTCTCAGCACATATCTCCAAATGCATCAACAATGTCGTCCCGAGGGTCACTGTCAGGACTTTCCCCAGCCAAAAGCCCTGGGTTAATGGTAATGTCCGCACAGAGCACAGTCCTCCCCCTATAGATCTGGGGAACAGGATGCTTTAAAGAGATCCAGATATGACCATTGGAGGGCTATCAGGGATGGAAAAAGAGAATACAGGGATAAGTTGGAGTCTAACTACCACAGCTCTGAACCCAGACGCATGTGGGGAAGACTGCGACACATCACAGAACACAAAGGGAGAAATAGCAATGATGCTCATCCAACGGCCTCGCTCCCTGACGAGCTCAACACCTTCTATGCACGGTTTGAGGCAACCAACACAATACTTTCAGTGAGGCTTGCCAAGGACCAGGACGACTACACTCTGTCCCTAACCACGGCTGACGTGAGGAGAGTATTTAAGAAAATGAACCGTCGGAAGTCACCAGGACCAGATGGCATTCCAGGCTGTGTCCTCAGGGAGTGCGCTGACCAACTAGTGGAGGTTTTCACCACCATATTCAACCTCTCCCTGTCTCTGTCTGTAGTCTCCTCCTGCTTCAAACAGACCACAATCGTCCCTGTACTGAAGAAACATTCCATCACCTGTCTGAGCGACTCCCGCCCTGTAACATTGATCTCCACCATCATGAAGTGCTTTGAGCGGCTGGTCAGAACCCACATCTGCTCCACCCTTCCTGAAACATTGGACCCCTTTCAATTTGCATATCACCCCAATAGATCTACGGAAGATGCCATCGCCCTGACAACACACACCGCCCTCTCTCACCTGGAAAAAGGCAACACATACATGAGGATGCTGTTTGTGGACAACAGCTCTGCATTCAACACCATTGTGCCCGCTCAGCTTGTTCCTAAGCTCAGGACCTTGAGACTTAACAACTCCCTTTGCAATTGGATCCTGGACTTCCTGACAGGCAGACCCCATGTGGTGAGAATGGGCAACCTCACCTCCTCTGCACTGACCCTGAGCACTGGAGCCCCTTAGGACTGCGTACTCAGTCCCCTCCTGTACTCCATGTTCACGCACGACTGCGTGGCCACACACAGCTCCAACATCATCCTCAAATTCGTAGATGACACTAAAATCCTGGGTCTCATCTCCAGCAACAATGAGACCCCTTACAGAGAGGAGGTAAAGAACCTGGCTACATGGTGCCAGGACAACAACCTCTCTCTCAACATCTGCAAGACTAAAGAGATGATCGTGGACTTCAGGAAGCGGCAGAGGGGAGGAGTAATGCCCCCATACACATTCCTGAGGAGACTCAAGAAATTTGGCATGTCTGTAAAAACTCTCACTAACTTCTACAGGTGCACCATTGAGAGCATCCTCTCAGGCTGCATTACTGCCTGGTACGGCAGCTGCTCCGTTGCAGACCGCAAGTCCCTCCAGAGGGTGGTCAAGTCTGCGGAGCGCATCATCGGCTGCCATCTCCCCTCCGTGCAAGGCATCTACCATACATGATGTCTGCGGAAAGCACAGAACATCATCATAGCCACCCAGGCTATTGTCTGTTAACATTGCTGCCTTCTAGTAGACGCTACCAGAGCATCGGAGCACGCACTTCCTGACTTACAAACAATTTCTTCTCTCAGGCCATAAGGCTCCTCAACCAGCAACACTGATCCATGATCATACTGATCACACACAAACATTCCAGATGCTCTGATGTCCTTTCAGAAATTGATGCTGGTTTACATTGTTATGTATATTGTTATGTATATTGTTGCCATACTTGCCATATCTATAATTTCAATTACACTACCAATATTGCTGCTAGTTTACAGTACACTTCTAAACTGCTGCTAGTGTACAGTGTTACGTATATTATTGCTTTATCTTCTTGCTATATTTTTGCTGTGTATATATTTTTCTTCTTAATTCTCACTACGTAGTTGTAGTGTGCCATGCCACCATTCATAAGCTTATTACACTCATATGTATCTATAATATTCAATAATTCTACCAATTGCTTCCAGTTTACACTGTTATGTATATTACTGCCATACTTGCCATACCTATAATGTTCAATAATACTACCCAGCTTGCTGTTTGTTTACAGTACTCTTTTTTTTAAACTGCTGCTAGGGTAGTGTTATGTACAGTGGATATAAAAAGTCTACACACCCCTGTTAAAATGCCAGGTTCTTGTGATGTAAAAGAATGAGACAAAGATAAATCATGTCAGAACTTTTTCCACCTTTAATGGGACCTATAATGTGAACAATTCAATTGAAAAACAAACTAAAATCTTTGAGTGTGAAAAATAAAAAATAAAAAACTCACAATAACCTGGTTGCATAAGTGTGCAAACCCTTAAACTAATACTTTGTTGAAGCACCTTTTGATTTTTTTACAGCACTCAGTCTTTTTGGGTAGGAGTCTATTAGCATGGCACATCTTGACGTGGCAATATTTGCCCACTCTTCTTTGCAAAAGCGCTCCAAATCTGTCAGATTGCGAGGACATCTCCTGTGCACAGCCCTCTTCAGATCACCCCACAGATGTTCAATTGGATTCAGGTATGGGCTCTGGCTGGGCCATTCCAAAACGTTAATCTTCTTCTGGTGAAGCCAATTCTGTGGATTTGGATGTGCGCTTTGGGTCGTTGTCATGCTGAAAGGTGAACTTCCTCTTCATCTTCAGCTTTCTGACGGACGCCTGAAGGTTTTGTGCCAAAATTGCCGGGTATTTGGAACTGTTCATAATTCCCTCCACCCTGACTAAGGCCCTGGTTCCAGCTGAAGAAAAACAGCCCCAAAGCATGATGCTGCCACCACCATGCTTCACTGTGGGTATGGTGTTCTTTTGGGTGATGGGCAGTGTTGTTTTTTGCGCCAAACATACCTTTTGGAATTATGACCAAAAAGTTCAACCTTAGTTTCATCAGACCATAACACATTTTCCCACGTGCTTTTGGGGGACGTGATGTTTGTTTTTTGCAAACTTCAGCCGGGCTTGGATGTTTTTCTTTGTAAGAAAAGGCTTCTGTCTTGTCACCCTACCCCATAGGCCATTCATATGAAGAATACAGGAGATTGTTGTCACATTTAGCACACAGCCAGTACTTGCCAGAAATTCCTGCAGTTCCTTTAATGTTGCTGTAGGCCTCTTGGAAGCCTCCCTGACTAGTTTTCTTCTCGTCTTTTCATCAATTTTGGAGGGACGTCCAGTTCTTGGTAATGTCTCTGTTGTGCCATATTTTCTCCACTTGATGATGACTGTCTTCACTGTGTTCCATGGTATATCTAATGCTTTGACAATTATTTTATACCCTTCTCCTGACTAATATCTTTCAACAATGAGATCCCTCTGATGCTTTGGAAGCTCTCTGCGGACCATGGCTTTTGCTCTGAGATGCAACTAAGAAAATGTCAGGAAAATCCTACTAAAAACCCTAACAGCTGAACTTTATTTGTGATTAATCAGAGTCATTTTAAATGATGGCAGTTGTGTAATGACTTCTATTTAACATGAGTTTGATTGTGATTGGTTAATTCTGAACACAGCCACATCCCCAGTTATAAGAGGGTGTGCACACTTATGCAACCAGGTTATTGTAAGGTTTTTTTGTTTATTTTTCCCCCTTGAAGATTTCAGTTTGTTTTTCAATTGAATTGTTCAGATTATAGGTCACATTAAAAGTGGAAAAACATCTGACATGATTTATCTTTGTCTCATTCTTTTACATCACAAAAACCTTGCATTTTCACAGGGGTGTGTAGACTTTATATCCACTGTATATTGTTGCTTTATTTTATTTTTGATGTCTGGCTATATTTTTGCTTATATATTCTTCTTCTTAACTCTCACTACACAGTTATCGGGTGCCATGTTACACAAATTTAATTGTGCAGGATGACGCTGTGTTGTTCGGTGCATTTGACAAATAAACCTTGAAACTTGAAACACTCCAGGCGAATGAGCCGAGCAGGGGCGGCCTGAAACAATAATTCATGCCGGGAATTTGACTCCCTCCCAGGCCACCCTGTTCAGGCAAATGCATACCAAACGTGTACCAAACTAGTTATACATTTGGCCACTATGTTCATCTGGGAAGAAAGTTATCCAGCAACAACAGTGTTGAAGCACAGTGGCTAGGACTCCCTGAGAGGGACCGAAATTTAGGAAGAAAACTAGAGAGGAACCAGGCTTGGAGAGGTGACCAGTCCTCTTCTGGTCCCTCACAGAACCATACAAGTTACTACAATTTATATAAAGCTCTGGAAAAAATTAAGAGTGGTCTCTTAATTTGGAGTGGTTTCAAAATTTTTCCCAGAGCTGTATATAAATTGTAGTAACTTGTATGCAGGGTTGGGTAGGTTACTTTTTAAATGTAATCCGTTACAGTTACAAGTTACCTGTCCACATTTATAATCAGTAACGTAACATTTTGATTACTCAAATTCAGTAACGTAATCTGATTACTTTGAATTACTTTTAGATTACTTTCATATTAAGAGGCATTGGAAAACAAATAGGAATAGAGTATAACCAACTGAACACCTTTTGCTGGATCAATCAATGTTAGAGTTTACATAGTTGGCCAAAAACGGAATTCGCGTTTTAACTTATGGGTTGTGTAGGCTACAGTGCCTTTGGAAAAGGGTTTCTAAACCATTGCTTTTTACTTCAATATGATTGGGCTACATCTCTACATTACATGCTAAAGGTCTGTCAGATATTAAGTCATTCCAATTAATCCAATAAACCTCGATCTTCCAGAATCTGATTTTTTATCTGAACATAACCCAAAATCTAATGATGCTTAAGCCTGTTCTGTTATTTGTTTTATTCATGTTTTTAATTGCTTCAAAACAGTGTTGAAAAATAAATGGCAATTACTCGAAAAGGGTATTGACATTGTTGTATATAAAAATTAAGATCTCCGTAGCTTTTCGCGCATAAACTAAATCTGCAGTAGTCTGATGATTTGCTCCACCACCAATATTGTCAAAATGTTGCAGTAACCCCCGGAACGCGAATGCACGTTTGCAATCGTGAACACCCGCATAGAAATAAGATGTACCCGCGCGAACGTAACCTGCGATTATTATGGCCACCAGTGATGGATTTTCAAAACTCAAATGAAAGAAATTTACTGTGATTATAAACCTGCACTCTTATCTTAAAGTAAATGACGTCAGCAGCCAATGATAACCAATGAACACAATTTTCAGAGATGCAAAGCAAGCAGAATCACATGGCCTACCTGTAAGGACGGAGTTGATGTGGCCGCCTCAAATGCAAATAATCATCCTTTGGCAGAGTGCTCCCCAACACACTTTTTCTGCTCAAATGCTGTGGTAAATTCCATATAATGTTTTATCTTGAAGGCAGCGCCATGTTACAGCTATCTAACAAATAGTTGCCTAATCTATTAAACAATTCCAGTAAAAGTTATTCGGTGCAACTCGTCCTGGCTGCGTTGTTCGGTGCATTTGACAAATTAACCTTGAAACCTGAAAAATATATAACACCAGGTAGGCCTTGTGGGGCAATAGCATTAAGATAACATGAAAGCCTGCTAGAGGCTAAGTAGAACTAAGAAACATTGTACCTGCATTAGAGGAGGGGGTGACAGGATCCTTATCTCACTAGAATAGCTGGGAGCAAGAACAGACCCCTTTGGAATTCGGTAATAAACGCCAAATAAATGCCAAATAAGGGAAAAGACACTAAAGCTAGAGGTCGATTGGTTGGAATAACAACAGGGAAACCCGAAGACGGCAGCTGCCATGAAAGATGTGTTAAACAACATATATCTCACTTATATATGGTAGGAACCGCGCCCTGAACCATAAAATTTAGGGTAGGGGGCTCATGCTATAAGAACTGTGTGTGCTGTGATTGTGTCAGACTCTGTTGGACTGAATG